>JADLIF010000709.1:0-35517 GCA_016648015.1 Steinernema khuongi | reverse complement strand
GGCCATAACTTCTTGTGGTTGCGTTGAAATGATGGGGTGCTCGAACAAAAGTTGCTTGTCTAGTCGCGTAGAACACGATGGAGCCAAAAAAGTTGAAAAATTTTTCTGACCGGACTGTCCCTTTAAGTGCATTGTCCAGATATTGAGATGAAGATCAAACAGGTGGGAGGAGGTTCCGATTAGTTTTCTTAATTCGTCGTGTCAAGGTCGAGGAGATAATCTACTCTAGTGCCTCCAAGGATTAAAAAAGATGCACCGAGAAAACCGCGGGAAGTGATTTTTTTAAGCAAAATTGGAAAGACAACGCATGACATCGTCTTCTTATAAATTTTCTAAGCAAAAGCGACCTAACCAAAAATAACAAAGAAGTGACGTGTTCAATGTTTTGAAAGTAACCTTCGGAGAAAGGAAACAACAGAGAAATGTGACCACACAACGTGGGAACAAAAATGTGACTACAAAGTAGAACTACAATTAAACAACGACTGTGTACTTCTTGGCGAGACACCGCGTCGACGTGAATGCGCCAATCAACACCCTTTGCTATTCTTCTAGTGGAACGTCCTGTAATCTGGAACGTTCTTAAGTCAGACAATAATTAAATCACAGTGATGAACATGGATTATGAAGAACAACAAATGCAGAATAACAAATCTTACGATTCATGGAGCCAAACGAAAAAATGTTTGGCCTCGGATGGGATTCGAACCCGGGACCTATTGTCTCGTACTTGCCGTACAGAAGGTCGCAGGTTTGAATCCAACATCAGCCCTTTTATTTCTTTTTTTCTTACGTTTAATGGAGCCAAACCAGAGTTGTATTCCGACTTAAAGCCTGGGCTAAAAAAGGCACTGGGGAGAAGATATGCGAGAAAATAACCACTTTTTTAATGAGCAGTTTCGATAGTACTTGTAACTGTTGCCACCATATGTGTATGTTCATCCTCTGTTTATTATGCTGCGTGCTACACCCCTGTGCCACACTGCTACACACCGTGCAACACCACACCCACGTTTTTTCCCACGTTCTTTAATGTAGTGTTACTCATTTTGCTGAAACTGTCCTGAAAGTCCTTTATATTGATGACGAAGGGGGTGGCGTATAATTTTGACGGGCACAGTATGTGGCGCTTGTTATTGTTTGGCCGTATTTTCAACAAAAATGCAATTTTATTCCATTATTATCGACCATGTTAACTAACAGGTTTGCTCGTCTTATTTCAGAGGAATCGACTTGGATCCGACAATAATTATTGCATGTAATACAAAAAAAAACCACAGCACTGTTGACACTTAACCCGCTTAGATCAGTTTACACAGCAACAGACACAACAAAGCCTTCCTCGCCGACTCAATTCATAAGCCGCATTTCCTCAGTAGCTTAGGATAAGCCGATGCTCATAAAAAAGTCACGTGGGAGAATTTCGCAATTTCGACAATCAAAATGATCAAAAACTGAGATAAAAAAGAGAGTGTCTCCTTTAAGCCGATCTCTTGAGCACGAACGCTACCGTATAGGGGCACTTTTGCTCTCGCTCCCTATGTGACATTTACTTCATTTCCGATGTCCATTAACTCCCATCAAGCTCCACGCCACCTGAGCGGACACTTGCCTATAATTAGGGTTCCCTCACATCCGTTCTACGGCGATACATGTAAACATATCTCCTCTCTGTTTTCAATCTCCTTTGTCTGTACCGATACACGATATGATGTACATATATACTCTGTTTAAACTCAACAGTGCAGCATACTAGCACAAAAAGGAGGAGCAGAAATCTGATCAAGTCTGATCTGGTCTGATCAAGCCCGACTCAATCAAAGATTGTACCAGGCAGACAGTGCTTTGAAGAAGGAGGAATAGGAGATGCAAAAATATGAGCAAACAATATGGATCCTTTTGAAAAAGGTTTTGAAATCGTCCTTTAAGTGATACCGCTTTATTGCAAGTGGGTCAAACAAACCTTAAAACAACGAGTTTGACGAGGTAGGAAGATCCTGTAGTACCAGGAGAGCGGCTTTTTCAAATGCGTTCAGTTCTGCTGGTTTAAAGTGTGTGTGTGGATAGAAAAAGTGTCGGTCTTAGCCACTATACTTGTCCGGAGTAAAAACCTGTGATCATTCGATGCATTCTCTTTCGAATGTGATGAAAAAAAATATTACCAAATATGATGCTTTCTTTGTTTCTTGGTTTTGTTCTACATAAAGATTTCTAACACCAGTAGATGTGCATTCAACCACGTGACGGTGGTCTTCCGCTAGATTGACGTTCGTTAACATAACCATTTGATCTGCGATCAGCAAGCACATATGACAGGTGGAGCTTTCTTCTTCTCGTGAAGTATCCAACAAACGTATTGCCTATTGTTGTCTCCATTACTCACTAATGAACGGGGCATCACGCTTGTTTTACGTTATTTGCTATCATAGGCGAAACATACCACGTGGACTGACCGAAAACATATCCGGTGAGATGTTTGTGAGAATGAGCTTTGGACCTGAAAGGAGTTCGTTTCCTTAAACCTTGTGTGAGAACAAGTGTCGTTCAAATACTATAAAGCTGTCTTAAAGTGGACAAACCTTAAATTGCGGCAAAACCTTAAAGAATCCTTAAACCAGCAAATGCAGGATCTCCTAAGTTAATCTCTCGTCATTACGACGTCCATTTTTAGCACTACAAGACGTAGCCTTGCGTACAGAACGTCACAACTTAATGCGTTACGATATGGGAAGTGTAGGAAAGAGAACGCACCAAAATAGAGCTCCTTGAGTCACAATTGCGTCGTTCAGCGATGTAGCTGGTTTTTCCTCATCGTGTTTTTCAGGGCATTACGAGGTGACACAATGTAAGATTAGCTTGAGCCAAGAATTGTGTTCCAGAAGCAGTTATCCACTGTCTCTTTAGCTTACACAGCCGAAATAGATCCGACATAAAGAACATAAAAATAGATTGGAATGCTTGGCTAACATTTAGCTTGCAAAAGGAAGATGCAAAAATCTATCACGAGCGCACTTTGAATAGATGTTCTGAAAGCGTAATGCCAATACAAAACATTATCCACTTTGGTGTGAGCAACAGACGCCACTGTTTACTTAACACTACCGAAGAATATGGCTGTGCTTCCGAAACATGTATAACAATGCCCGACACGAAGGACCTTCAATAGGAAATTGCCTGCCTTCTTGAAACGATAAAAAAAACCATTACCTTACCTTCAAACCCGAGCTATGTAGACCTAAGCAATTTATAAGAGGCGATATTTACTTGTAGGAGAAGAAGCTTCTTCTAAGACAAGAATCGACCTTTTCAGTCATATTCTCCAGAAACATTCGGTTGTCTTTTCGGCGAGCAAAAATCTCAGATTCCACGCCAAAGATAACACTAAAGTACATGACCGCGCTCCAGTTCATTCGCCGTCATCCTAACGTTTCCGAAAGATACGGTAACCGGCTCTAGATTACACTCTATAAGGTAATTAGTGACTCCTCATTATTGCGCCCCTTCAGGGTCATGATATCATGTGTCATGAGATTAGAGCAAATACACTTAAGCGGTGGTCGTTTTTAACCACCTTGTGATTGGCATGTCTGACAACCTTGCACTTTCCACTTATTAATCATCTCGGCCGTCCCCATCTCACGTCATGTTCATCTAGAGATGGTCCGCCTCCCTGGGACCAGCCAGAATTTATCTCCTCGGCTTTAGAAAGAGGCGGGGATTTTGCAGAAAGAGGCGGAGATTCTACTCAAGGATGATCTCCACTATCTCTTAGAAACCAATTTGTGTATCCCGGAAGCCGTCGTCCAGTTATCGCCATGATCCACATCACCTTCTCCAACGAGGAGTTCGAGATGACCATCCGTGAAGGAGCGCGACTTCGACGTTGTAGGAGGTTCTCACGCGTCTACAGATGACTGCCTTGGATACCCAGATGTACTCTTGTGCGTATGACAGAAATACGCTAGCCGTAGGGTGGAAGTTGCTCAATGATTGATCTTACTGTAAGATTGGTCGCATTTGGTCGATAATAAATATGATAAATGCTTCTCTATGGTTGCAGTAGTGGCAGTTAACACAGTACTTTATCTTGTACAACTAATCCAAGCGGAGTACAGCTACGTTGATGCTTCAAGTGGGCTTTAAAAAACTGAAAACCTGTTGTTTCCAAGGCTAGAAAGTAAGCGGCTACAATTCTATCCTACAACGTGTCCTACAGTTCCATTTTGGTTCAAATTTAAAAGTCCCAAATATGCTTCATTCAAAACGAGATAATTAATTGACATCCCATTAACGGATAACGTCTTTTGTAGAACCGTTGCTGCTACGTCCCACAGATGAAACTGAGAAAGCAGCAAAATTGAATCCAACCCCTTTTGCGATTGTAGTTGAGATGTACTTCCTTTCGCTCTTTGTTAAAAGCAGGAAGTTGTTGTTAGGGTTGCAAAAATCGGTAAATTATGGCGGATCATACAGAAGAATATGTATCTGTATCATTTGATTGTGCGATTGGGCCATCTCAATCAATTAGGATTAAATAAAAAAGGATGAAAATAATGATGAAAAAGATGAAAAAAATGAAATAAAAGAGGATAAAACAATGGCAAAAAGATCGCCCACTGTTTGTTCAAAAATCACATGTAGATATAAGCCGTGAAAATCTGTTGTACAGCGCGGAAGACGGCCGAACACTTGACTGGAACAGCTTGCTTTGATAGCTGGTTACTTCCACCAAAAATCTTTGACTGCAGTGGGTGATCCTACAGAACGTTTAAAACAGTTTCAAAAATAATTATTGCGCCGAGAACAGCAGGAAAGCAGATCGCGTTTAACCTCTTTACCATCTTGGGTCTGAACTGTTGAATCTGGAGATCTGGACTTGAGTCGCCCTTAACCAATTAGAAAAAGTAACTTGTAAGAATCTGGAACAAAAGGGAACAATGCGACCAGGAAGACAAAAATACGATTTACTACTTTGTAAAAATGTCACCCAAAATTATGTAAGAAGTGTTCAACATTTGCTCAAAAATTCCTGAAAAATGTGATGTAAGCCGTGAAGATTCCGTCGTACAGCGCGGAACGAAACAATTGTATGTTAAAGGGTGGATTCGACCTGAAATAAAAGGGATTACTACCGGTTCCCGTAATAAGAATCACCCAAAAATCCTAAATTGCAGTGGGTGGTCTTATAGAACACCGGTCTTACATTCAAAAATAATTTTTGCGGCCAGCAGGAAAGAAGAGCCTCTTTGCGATTTGCTCTCTTTACTCTTTACGATTTACTAGGATTACGGTCGCTTTCTACCGTCACTGAAAAATATGGATATAAACCGTGAAAATTTTGTCGTACATTAAGGGATAATTATATGCAGAGACCTAAGACCGTCAAAAATACGCCAAACACTACGGCAAAAATTTGAAACTGCAGTGGGTAGTCCTACTGACAAAAATAATTTTTGTGGTGAGAAGAGCAGGGAAGCAGATTGCGTTTAGCCTATTTTGTAATTTGGTCTCTTTTCCCAGCAATTTACACAAATGCTTTGCTATGTAGTGATGGCCTTTCGATATCAAGCAAAGACCAAAGACCAACATAAAAGGCTATGGTAGAAGTAGAAAACATCCGTGAGTCAACGTTTGCAATATCCGATTGGCCTGCTTAAGCGATACGGCAACACTTTCCAGGAAAAAATCAACTTCTCGCGATTTTTCTTGTTTGGACGAGCGACCGGAAGGAACTGCCACGTAAAATTGTAACGGAAATGTCATTAGCAACGGAGTAGATTTGTTCCGTGTGCTGCTATGGGCTTATACGATATGGTTAATGACTTCGAGAGACTACTGACACTGAGTTTGAATAACCAACTTCGCATTGTCGGTCAGAGAGAATCTGTGTTCTTCTTGATAGCATATGGTAGACATGGTAGACACAAAAAACTTATTCGTTATGTATTTTTGAACCAATCTGTACCCCGTCCTAAAGGTATCGATGATAGAAGACAATGTTTCGTAATGCCAGTCGATCCTAGGAGACACTACATACATATGTGTTTAACCCTGTGATCTACCTAGATCACTGAAGTCATAATGGGACACTGATGTGCGGATTTTAGGACCTTAAGAAGCTGCGCCAATGCTGAACAAACGGAAAGCAAAACTATCATTTATTATGTCTCTTAAGTGACTCTTGAATCTTGCTTTTCATTTTGACGCTTCCTGCTCCAGGTTCATTAAGGAGCTTCAAAGTACAAACTGCTCCACTGTTTGGACACCGTTGCCAGCTGCATTCATTAAGGAAATGGAAAATTCGCCTAAGTACGATTAATATTTTTGCAAACTCCTCCGGTTTAGAATGAATCAAAGAGTGCTCAATATGGCAAAAATTAAACTTTGTGTTTTTTAAACTTGGCCTTTTCTGTAAGTCTTGGCGAGCAGATCTACAACTTCGACCTGTGAGTACATTGCGGTAGGCGGACGTTCTGGACTCCAAAGAACGAGTTTAATAAAGAACAGCAAAAATATTTGATGTTTCCGTGGAAGTTTGGATCGAAAAAGTGCCGTCGGAGATAAAGTGCAGTACAGAGAGAGCAGAAGGTCTAGGTAGCTCCATCCAGAGTTAGTACTTTCTGTTCTACAACTGCAGAGTTTTACAAGGCAAACGTCAAGAGCGTCGACCTCGAGTTGTGTTCCATAAACTAGGCGCTTCATAAACTGGGCGAAATCCATTGGTAAAAGTGGAATATTCTTAAATCTTAAACCTTAAAAAGAATCCATTTCAAGTTGTTCCACTCCATCCTGCCATGTACTAATAGAGATGCGACCTACGCCCACTTAATCGCGGTCGTCTGACCGTCTGGGAGGTTAAAAATGTCAGCTTGCGCGATCCTAAAAAAAGAAGGAGGAGACCTATCGTCTCGGACACCGGTGGAGCCTCCCGACCGGAAGAGGCGTGGCCTCGTCCCAGGAGAAAAGGGCCGCCGCTCCCTCGCATCATCATTTTGGCATTCGTCTGTGCTCCAGCAGCTACTCTCTCCTCCGACCATGATCCACATCACCTTCTCCAACGAAGACCTCGAGCTGGCCCTCCGCAAGGAACCGGAGCTCTCCTCAGCGGAGCTTCTACGCCGTCGTAGGAGACTCACTTTCCTCAGAAGGCAGACTACCTTGTTCTGAAGCGCAGATGTACCGACGCTGCCGTAATCCCGAGGAGACGCTATTGACGTTGTTGTTGATATTAGTTAGGCATTCGCAATCTGTACAAAAATGTGACAGAAATAAAGTTCGACTCATTATTTATATTACCACGTTGTAAAAATTGTGCAAAATGATAATAAAAGAATGTTGTGCATTTCCTACTTCTAGGCTCCTTGCATTTGTCCTATAGATCGTTCCCATCACATTCATTAAGATTTTTTGCTCCTTACGTACAGTAAGAAACGGGATTACCATAGAATGCAAAAATAAAAAGTGAAAAAAAATGAAGGAATCGAACCCGCCCCGAGAAGTTCCATAATATGACTGACATACGATTGGATTTGACGCACTTATACAAAAATATAAAAAACTAGCCGACTGCGGACTAGTGTTAAACCCAAAATTTTTCTCAAATCCTACTCCGTACGCAAAAACTACGGATTTGTCCCCACACACATTGAAACAAGAGAATGTTCTATAACTTCTATACATACAGTAAGAAGCGGGATTTCCATATTATGTGTCTATCTCCATAATATGAAACTTACGACCGAAAGTCGGTTCGGTTCGGGTTCGGGCCAATCCTACTTCGTACGCAAAAACTATGGATTTGCAAAAACTACCCCACACACATTAAAACAGTGGAACAAGAGAATGTAGCAGTACAAGAAGGTACAAAAGATTGTATATATACCGATACTACCTAACAAAAATTCTAATGTTCAGTGTGTTTAGATCCTCGACTCCACACTACACTCTCCTGCTCCCATAAGCTTTCCTGGAAGGTGTGCGAAAAATCCCGAGCCTCGCGAATGTTCTCTGGCCAGAAGGAGGAGCTCTAGTCCGAGCAGGATCCCAGCTAATTAGCCACGCCGTCGTCTCAGGAAGGAGGCGGAGCCAAACGGTGTATAAAAGGGGAGTCAGGCTTACTTCTACAAACCTCACAGCTGTTCTCCCGCTGGTCTACGATGATCCACATTACCTACTCGAACGAAGACTTCGAGCTGGCCCTCCGAAAGGAAGCTCAAGTCTCCAGGGCCGACCTCCTCCGCCGTCGCCGCAATCTTACCCTTACTCGAAGAGGAACGACTCACTTCTGAGCGATGCCTTCTCGCAAATCTCCACGCCTCCGTTCGCTTGCATCAGCCATTACACTTCTTCTAGACTACCGTAACCCTACTGTCCGACAAAAACTGCTCAAGATGTGATTTGTACATCTTCTTCTCAGTAAACGTATGATTAGCCTGATTCACTGTATAAACGAGCTTTTCATCACTTGCGTTTAATGCATTCCATTGACCTAAAGCTTGGATAGATGCCAAGGGTAGAGAGTCAGAATCGGTGCCTCCATGAGGATGTGGTCATTACGGAGTACATATCGGAACCAGAAGCTGACAAAAATCAAACGAATAGAAGCTGGAAACCTACCCAAAGATATCTTTATGGATATCCCTAGAGGCCATAAGAGTATAAGGTGAAATACATGTTCTAATGCGGTGTTATAATTTATAGCCATACCTCTCAACATACAAAAATTCTAGACTACCGTAACTCCTACTGTCAGACGAAATCTGCTCAAGATGTAATTTGTACACCTTTTTCTCTGTATAAATGAAGTTTTTATCACATAAGTGTAATGCGTCCTGTTCACTCATTTTACCGGGGAAAAATACAAGGAATAAAAGGGTGCTGCTTTAGTCGTGTACTCACATATTAGAGTCAAGGTTAACCAAATTGGCATCCCTGCCTGTACGTATGTGAACAACTCAGTGTGCGGGAGGACATATCTTCGGCAAAAATAGGACGACAAGAAATTGAGAAACTTAACCGAGCTGTTCCCTCATGGACTAATCACCTTACTACGGTCAAATCATGGATATCTGATGCAACACAAGCAATCTAATCGCCTGTTCCCCTTTTGGATCTGAAAATCTGAATGTCAAAAATTCAGTAACGATCAAAGCAGTAACAGCTTTCTAGAACATCGGGGGGACAGAGCCCGATTAGTGAGGCGAAAAACTGCTTCATCCGTGACAATATGGAAGTAGTATGTCCTCAGTTACGCTTCTCGGGAGAAATAAAAAATAAAAAAACAGGTCGAGCCTAGCTTTCTCTGAATCAACTAACGCCTTTGGTCCCTTAATTGTGTACTAAACTTGTTGTGTCCCTGGCGGTGCGGTTGCCAGGAACACAGTGTAAGTTGTCGACCGGTGTGTGGGGGACCTCAAACTTGGGTAATTAAACCTTTATTTACAAAAGACGCGTAAACAAATGATATGCGCGACACAATGATAGGCGTGTATCACGCAACATGACAGGCGGTGGGCGAGTACCTACAGCGGCGGCTGTAAGCAGTTTCGAAACTCAACGTACGTACGTGGGTACGGTACGGAGGAGTTCGCGGTGAGACGCACTGCATGCTTGAGCGCAGTGGTAAAGTCCATACGTACGTGTGTACGTAACAAAACTGTGAGCAACGGTCACTCACACGCTATACCGAGAGACCACACGACTTAAGACTAGTGACTAATTGGTAAGGTCGCTTTCCTTCAGGTTTCCAGGAACACGGGTAGATTGTGGAGGTCACAAAAAAATGAACTCTTAAGAATACATACTCCGAAGAACAACTGAGTTGTTCCCATGCCCCTATCCCACTCAGAATTAGGGCGGCACGTAGTGTATGAGAACATAAAATACTGTGGATAATAAGGGTTTTTTTTTATTTAAAACGCACCCATCGAGAGGTCCAACACAAATGCATCAAAAATAAAACAAAAAAGACTGGAATTATAGGTCAAAAGTAGAACCTAAGAATACTAAGTAACACCTAAAATTAGAACATTACAGCTGAATCTGTTTCAGTTACAGCTGACTTATCAGCAGTTTTAAGAAGCTTGTTTCTGTTGCACATTGGCCAAGTTAAGTTTTTCCACCTATGTGGGTTCATTTGACCTAATAGTGCGTGTGAAAAAACATTGTCCGACATTGTTCTTTTCGTTGGGTCGATGAGTCAGTCCTTAAGGTCTTTCTAAATTTAGCCTCAAAGAAATCGTGGATTGAAAGCCTAATAAAAGGACTTATCTGAGAAGCAATTTGGGCCCATCTCATTTCTGCTGAGGTACTGTACTTGTGATTCCTTTTTGTATCTTTAAAACATATCTTTAAAACCTGGAACAAGTGTTTGGTGGTTTTTATGATTTTCCAGCCTTACTATCTTATTATGAGCGAATATGGTTTTTTTTATTTTTTTGGTACTTGTCACAGAGGGTCAGCAAGGAATAATGCATCATCATCTTCCAGCCTTGCAGTTCTTGATTTGCCACGTAATACATGCCCCTACTCTTTTCTTCACTTGCTGGAATTTTTGGACAGTTTTTTTTTTCTACGATAAGCCATTCTGACGTAATCGGAAACGGATAAATTTTGGTTAGTGATAATCACTGCCGATTATTACGTCTCTTCCTACCGGATAACAATTAAACCCGGTTTTCTTCTGGGAAGTAGTGGCGATCATCTTTCGCTGCGGATTGATGATTGACCCCGGTGATGCGCATTCCATTTGACATCACTTTGCGCCATGAGCAAAGTAGGCGATAGGCATTTGTACAAGGCATCATCCGGATCACATGTGCATGACCATCACTTCATGCTTAAGTAGCTTGGAACGTTCATTTTTCTAACGCTGTCATAGTTACGCCGTCGTGAGCAATCGTTAATGCTGAGTTAATCCGTTAACTTTAATAGATTAAATTTACTATATTATGGAAAAGCAGTTATATGGGATTGTGCCACGTGAATGGATAAAGTTTCTTTTATTCATGGGCATCAGCCTGTGGAACGTTGTACAAATATCACAAGTTGTTACACTCTCACCAGCCGAAAGGGTCTCATTTGTCTCTCGACGCGAATGATTTTCAAGAGCCGATCGTGGCAGTTTGATAAGATTAGGGGGCCAGAATTTTCGGAGCTTACGGAGCCAGAAAAAAACGGATAGAGAGATTTTTTCTATTTTTGCAATGTCAAAGTTTCCTCCTTCCATTATACTTGCAGTTGACTACGGTATTGGCGCCATTAGATTCAGATTATAAACCTTTCACGAGAATAAAGTGCGTATAGGATTTTTGCGATCTTTTTTCAAAGCACTTGATCACAAAAAAACCGTTTCCTCGTCTACAAAGAAAGCTTCAACACGTGAGATATAGGTAAAATGCTAGAATTTTTGATAAGTGTAGGTACTTACAACTGACTACGATATTGACGCCAGAAGCGTCAGATGACGAACCTTTGTTGTAGAAGAATGGAGTAACATATAGCCGGTGGACACACTACATTTGTTTTGAACATCTAGTAACACACAATATGTATGTATAAATTTCACTTCTCGGAAGCAGGAATGTTATCCAAATATCATAAATCCTGTATATCAGTGATAATGGTTGATTAGGGGCCCGAACTTAAAAAAATGTCGAACCAAACCCAAAAAATCGAGTTAAACCCTACGTATGATTGAATTCGGAGACGTTTTCTTCTAAGAGAAGTCACGTGGAACTTACGATCATTACCAAAAATCACAGTATCGTGAACTGAACTGACCATGTATGTCACCTTAGCTGATTCACCCGTAAACCATTAAAACCTTCCGTTTTTATTATATGCGTTAGACGTCACTACTAATATTCCTCCTCAAAAATAGTTAATAACATAATCAGGATTTCCCAGGAATAAACAACGACGCTACTAATTTAATATTGAACCATTCATCTAATCCCTGGCTTGAGACTCAAACCAATGCGGACTTATTATGAAATGGAAAGAGAGATGGATGGATCTCATGAGCCAAAATCTTGCAATCTGTAATTGTCAGCCGCTCTTTTTTGGAATTTCTGAAGTTTGGATGGCATAAGAGCAAGAAACCAGTCAATGCCCACCATAAAGAAGCTGAATCACCCTTTCAACATTCTGTGCACTCTTCTTCACAACACGCCAAGCACCTTCCGGAAGTGTTTTCGGCTCTCAATGCACTACATTTTGGCTTGATTGCTCGCAAGTGCCCGACATCGCGTGACACTTTTAATTTAATAGTACTGCGAATGTAGTGTTTTATTCAATCTCCAAATTTTGGAACATTCTGTAAAGGATCCATTATTTAAAGGCCTAACGGCCGAAGAACACGGTCTTCTGATTGCCACATGTATTCACCGTTTTAGGTAGCACCTAGGCTTAATGGCATGTGTTTTTCTGAGATTCTCTCATTTAGCGAAACACCTCATAATCACACATTGTTTTCTAAGGAAAGAATTCATATCGATGGAAAATCCAGCTATATTGCGAGAAAAGCAAATTTTGTAACAGTCCATGTTTCTCATAAGACGTCATACTACCACAAATATTTAAACTGACGAGATTATCAACAGTAATTACGACGATAAACGTTTTCCTTACGACAAGCGACCATTTTAGCAGATGGAAGTAGATAGAAGTAGGCAAAAATAGATTTTCTGCGCCGCTTTAATACATAGGAACACGTGGAAGAAGAGGAAAGCACGCCCGTTGCTCCAAGGATAAAAATCTGTTTATCTGCTATATTGAAGATTAGCAACAAAAGCAACAATCAGTTGGCTCCTCAGCAATGGTGTGTGTGAGTTCAACGAACAGAGAAGGTGTATCATACTACAGTGCGTGTCAAAAAGATACATAGGGTCACCCGATCCGTCGTGTTCGACGCCTACACGTGATAAGACCCTAACAGTTTTCGAAAAATAGCATGTATTTCCGACGAAGAATAGATTAGTGCGTTCTCTTGTGGACACAGGATAAATATTTTAAAAATGTTGAGCTGCTTGAACAGAATATGAACAATGCCTATCTCTGCAAAAAACACTTAAACCTAGTGTTTCCCTTTGGCCAGAGTTGCAAGAGAGTGCATGTGAATCTGAAAATGCTCTTTGTATGTGTCCTTTTCGGCAATGCGGCTTACCACTATGAATTCAGCTCATGAGATCCACTACATCTCCACATGACCAATATGACCTCCACACGTTCATTGCTGCAAAAATCAAAATCTGTTTACTTGCTAAATTAGGCTGCTTGCCCATTAGGCTGATATATGACTGCGAAGTAGTGCGTTGTGGACACAGAATGAAACATATGATCCCAAAAATGTTGGTCTGTTTGAAAGGACAGAATGAAAGCTGAAGTATGACCGCTCCTGGGCAGAGTCGGGTGAACAGAGAAGGTGTATCATATCATTGCACATACACATATACCGAATATACATATGCCAAATTGTATTTCTGGGCAGGAGTAGATCCCACAGATCTGATCTCAACGTTCTTTAAAGGCCTTAAGACGCCTGTTTTTGTATGGACGCTGCGTGTGGTCGCGATACAAAAACAGCCTTAAGCGAGGTAATGTTCTCCTGTGCACACAAAATCAGGTATACCGGTACAAAAATGTTGAGCTGCTGCAAATATATCTACATAAAAGATATCTACGCCTTTATCATCTGCCTTCGCGTTATCTGAAAATGCCCTTTGTGTGTGTCCTTTTCAGCAAAGCGACCTACCAGTGTGAATTCAGCTCATGTGGTCCACTACATCATTAATATGACCTCCACATTAACTCATTTACGTGACCTACGCCTAATTAATTTGAGGCGGGTTGATCAATATTTAATGCTACCGTATGCTGAGCATTGGATTGACCGCTTCCTTTAGGCTGAGCTTAGGCTGTGCTTATTAGAAATGACAAACAGTCAGGTAGTTTCTGGAGCGCAAAAATTTGATTAAGCAATTAAACTAAACGGAAGAAAACTCTTTCTATCCTATCGCTGAGAACGTTTCTACAATTTACCTTATGTGCTAGGAATCAGAAGTACCGACGGCAAGGTATTTACTTTAATGCTTACAAGCTAATGATGGACAAAAGGCATGTGGAGCAGCATTACTTCCACGTTGAGTCACTGGAATCTGGATGGGTATCCGAAATCAAACGGCAAAAATCCAAATAAAAAGAAATTGAAGAACTACTTTATCAATCGGTATTCATAATATCGGCTCGCTGCAAACACATATTCGGTTCATGTATTGTTAAGGAGACACTTTGCCCAAAAATCCAAAGCAACTACAGTACCCCTCAATACATCATACCCCGGGTGCCACATCACCTGTCATCATTTGCACACGTAATTAATCAGCTATTTACCCAGTCCACCTTACCATTGTTATTACACCCGCGACGTGTCACGTCATATGAATCACAAAGCCCAAAATGTCGCCACCCCATTGTTCTTCCGGATAGTGTTGTAGCGGGGGTCAAAGAAGGGAGGACAATGATATAAGGGTGAGTCATTGCAGTTGGTATGTGTCTCTTAGGCTGAGAAAGCTATTGTTTTGTAGTGTTCCATCCTCGTTACAGTAACCAAAGAGTCTTGGAGATATAAAAAGCGATGTTCTAGAATGTTCAAAACGTCCTTTATAAGGTGATGGGGACAGCCAAACATCGGCCAATTAGAATAAAAATTCGAAGAGCCTGGGAAATAACGAAAATTCCATTATTTTTATCAGTGCATCGCATTAGGACAGTGCACGAGCACTCCCAGCGTCCCCACACATACCGGGGGTGGATCAAATGTTCAGGCGCCAAAAGTGCTCGTGAAAGCCTGTGCAGACGTGGTGCACGCCTGATGTCAAAGTGCATTTCCGGCGTGGTTCGGAGAAGAGAACATCATAAGACATCCTGAGAACAATTCCATAGAGAAAAACATTTAGTGAACATCCCCTTAAAGCGCTTGAAAGACGACGGAACACTTTCAGCCTTTGAGTCCATAAGCCCTGCTCTGTATAACCAACTTGTGCTGCTAAATATCCTAGATCCAGGTTGGACCAAGCTGCAAAAAATAAAGCTATCCCATTGCGGTTCTGCTTTGTACCAGGAGGTGCCAACTTTCATCTCTGGATATCCTAGATCGTTTGAGTAGCTGGATTACAATGATCGCTGATTACAATTACAATGATTACAATGGTCCCCTCTGATCGCCCTGTCGAGCGTTGACTGTTTAAAGACGACGGAACACATTAAGCATTTGAGGCCATTTATGGTCTTATGGGCCGAACCAACCTACAAAAATAGGGATATCACACTCCACTGCCTTGTACTACGAGGTGCCAACTTTTGCCTCTAGATAACCCATATTATTCCACTGATTCCTAGATAATTGAACAAAAATAGATTTATCCAACGCCATATTCTGGCAATGCTCAAATGCATTCTAGAACCGTTCGGCGGCAGGCTCAAAAATTATGCCCTATCACAGGACTGCTCCTTCTTAAGACGCCAATCATCTTATGCATTGCGTGACATGTGAAAACAATCGTGGAATGACTAAACAGCATTCCAAATTGGAGAACGATGACGAATGATGTCGCACACCCTCAACAATAGACTATTCAATGAGGTCGTGGGATACTGTACCTCCCGTAGAATCATCGCCGACGCTTGTGAGTAATCGACTGCTACGTGGCCTGTAGACACACTCTTTGGGAATCCGTCTGCGGATTTGTGCTAGAGTTCTGAGAAGTGGCCTGTCATTGGTGTTCCTAACGAAGTAGAAGAACATACGCACTCTGAGGGACCAAAGCACACTTTGCAATCGCTTTCGTGCTCGTGGTGTATCTTTATTCCGAATCTTCCGCTTAAGATTTGGATTAAGACAATGGAAAGACACAACTGTGCTCAAAAATTCTTCAGGTAGACATCTACGGTAAAAAATGGAACGGTAATCTCCAAGGACGCCCCTCCCCCACCCGGAGTTTCCATCCAAATTTCGGACTGGCACTTGGCTTCGGACAGGCACTCAGCTTAAACTTGGCGACATTCCTGCTGCTCAGTTCCCTTCTTAGGTTAAGCAGTGGGGGAAACGGATAGGGGTGGGGGGGGGCGTCCTTTGATAATTCCGGAACGAACTACGCAGACCAATGAATCCTATAAGTGCTACAAAAAATTATTGTCACAAATACGGTAAGGTAATTGTGTTTAGTCGGTACCGACTTTTTTTGAAATTGACTTCTAGGAAGAAACACCGACCTTTTAAAGCTTATCCTGATTGGATGAAGTTTCGTGACAACCAATAGTCAAAAATGCAAAAGTTCTCTAATATTTATTTGCTACTTTTCATAGAACGTTGTTCTGTCACAGGTTTCAATGCAAAGGGGACCCCTTTTGCAACACTGACGTCAGGAGCTTGCAGATTCGACGTTAAAGTGCAATTGGCGTGGGGCGGTTCCGTTCATATTGCGTTGCAAAATAATGACATCCGGAACCACTCTCAACTGGAAATGAGAACTTTCGCCATTCACGGAAAGTACATAGTGTTCTGTTAATTCAGACTCCTATTGGATGGACGGTAGACAATGGACAGACAGAGGTGCGACAGTCTAAGTGCAGTCTAGGCACACACATGTTACTGTCCCACCGATCAGATGTACTTAAAGCGTTCTTGAAACTGTTACAAAGACCAAAGAATCTCAACCTTTACTCAGTAATTGTTAGGCTTCCTATTGGGCCAGGATTCCAGAAAAGCAGCGTAACTTAACAGACTAGACAGTAGACGATGGACAGACAGACGTCAAAGTGCACTCTAGGCAGAGTCCACACTTGCTTGACCCAACGATCAGATGTACTTAGTGTTCGTGAAACAGTGTTACAAAGAACTCAATCTTTTCTCACTAATTGTCAGTAGTCTGAACACCGCTAAAGTCACGAAACCCTAGACATTTGACAATGTTCGGTCCCAGGCACTTGATTCAATAAACGTTAATGTATTTGCACAGCTAGTGCTGTTCTAAAAGTCCAGTTAGTTAAGGGAAAGTCCATGTTTCCGCGGTCAGATCGCAAAAATTTGATAAAGTTACCAAAGCACACAAGTATGCCATTCAAGAGAAAGGACCTAAAGAGTATAAGAACTAAGGCACACCTAGAATTAAAACCATTGCCGCACCGACGCCTGATCGCCTTCGATTGTTACCTCTCTTACGACCTGTGCTTAGGACAAGAAAGACCCTTTGATCTGCAGAATAGAAGCCCAACATTCGCCGACTCTCAAAAATTCGTTACTGTAGTCTTCAATTGTGAAGTAACTACATTGTGTGCAAGGAAAAAAATGCACGAATGCTTGCAGATTTATTGCATTGGATATATCACAAAGTGTGATGCATAAGAATCGCTTCAAAGACGAACTGGAAGAGGCACTCCGCTGGGAGGAACTCCTGGGATGACCGTAGTCTTTCCTACAATTTGAAACCCCAATTAGCCTCCCATACACTCAACATTTTCACCTGAGCCACCGGCAAGATACTTGAGGACGGTCTTGAGAAGATTCAGGAGCCAGACAACGAAATCTTTGAGCGGAGTGGGCACCTTGCACTCACAGCGCTTGACGTCATCGTCGTCCTTGATCACTTCCAGGATGAGCTCGCGGAACTCGTTGGTAAGGTTCTTGAATCCGGGGCAGGCTTCGTAAGGCTGCTCAGGCACGGGAGGTACAGCTGAAATAGTCCACAGAAGGACGATTAGAACTGGATCTAGCTGATCTACCCAGGCCAAAGAGCGCGGAGAGAAGATGAAGAGTCTCATAGGTGAAGTTGGCGACCAATCTCACGGCAGCGGTAAATCCACAACCGGTGACGGTGAAAGCCCGGGGAAGGAGAGTGCCCAAGAAGGTTTGGATCTTGCCCACAGTCTTCATGAGGACGCCAGTGACGGTGCCACAGTCGCAACTCTCGAGACCATTCTCCTGTTCGAGGGGGACGGCGAGGCCCTAAAAAGCCTATGTAACTACCGTATCCAAAGACGGGCTTACGATGGCAAGAAGAGCGAAGAAGAGAGCGAAGATCTTCCAGGTCATGTCCGCAGGGCACAATGGTTACCGTCTCCGGTGGAGTCGTTTTATAGACGCCCAAAGGAAGAGATTGGCGGGTCAAAGTTCCATCTTCTTGCCTGCCAACACATCTGTTTACAGTTGGGAAGGCGAAAAAAAGTGGCAAGTATGATAAGGGAGCAGAGAGCGCTCTAGAGACGTGCGAAAACTCTGTTCTCAGAATAGCCTTTGTGGGAACTACAAACAGAGCTTTGAGTTGCAAGAATCTGACAAAGGATGTAGAATCAATACAACTGCAATCAGCGTACCTTCTAATGTAACAAAAATTTTATACTTTTATGATAAAAACCGTGCTGAAACAGGGCGAGATTTCCACCTAAACTTTGTCTTGCCTTCGCATAAAACTGTAATAAAAAACGGTCTTTTGACACAAAAGAGAGTATAAAGAGGACAATGAAGTGCACACAAAAAACATTTGTGTTCTAAACTTTGTACCTATCCCGCTTTTTTACAAACCACCTCCTTATCTCCCACCAAAGGAAGGCAAAGTTCATTTTGTCTTGGAGGCTGATCTCCGATATGTGTATGCCAATAGACCCGGAAGCTGTAGAAAAAGTTGTATTTGTCCGAGAAAGAGAATTGTACAAGTTGTGTTCAAAGACATTTAATTAAAGTACATCTACAAAGGTATACTGTACTTGTTACAAGTATGCGACACCCATAGGGACCGTACGGTTTAAAGCTTTGTTGAATGAGCTAAAAAGGAAGAGTTCTAAGAGAACGGTTTTAAAGAATCTTTCCTGATCGTTCTTTATCGCTGGACGCGGCTGACTCTCCACAAAAATGACTACCATGGCTCCTAAAACGCAATTAGAATACTTGGGCACCGCAGTTTCGACGGTGCTAATTAGAAAACTTTCTTGCTAGGAAAAAGAGCTTCCTTAAGTGTTAATATCTTCAGCAAAAATGATAATTTGTTTAGTGGACCCACAGCCGGACTAAAGGACTGAAGAACTTCATCGAGCCCGAAAAAAATGTTCAAAAATCACGTTAAAATGCATCTACCAACCACATCCAAAAAACATTCAGAACGATTTCAAAGTTGTTCGTTCCTCCAGGAAGATTTTATGGCATCACTGACATTTGAATCTATTGTTTAAATCGTACAAAATATGAGAACTGCGAACAAAAATCAAATTAGAAGAAAATAATCTCCGCATACAGTGAACAACAAGTTCGAGCATCACCTGAGGCATGGCTCAGTGGTCTAGTGGTATGATTCTCGCTTTGGGTGCGAGAGGTCCCGGTTTCGATCACCGGCTGAGCCCAACTTTTTTTTCTTCTGGTATAAGAATGACCCTCTCTCTTTTTGTTCCCCTTTTATATATTTTTCTGCGTGTATTGAGCAGTAAATTTCAAGGCTACTAGGAATGTTGTCATTTGTGCCTTTGACTTTACGGCTACACGAGATAATTATCAAGCTTCGTTTTCCTATAAGCGAAACAGAAAGAAGCGAAAAAAAATAAAATCTGCTTTCTTCTTCTATCATGACCGAAACACAGTTCAAACATCCCCGCTATTGCACCCTAACGATCTATAGGTTCTACAAATGACATGCCCTCTGACATGAAGAAAACAATCCCGGGATGACTAAGCACCGGAAATCGGCCTTCAAAAAGAATAAAATATGCGGACACACAGGGGTCCGCGTTGAAAGATTTTATCTGCAGATGCATTATGTGCCGAGTATGCATCTCCAAAAATTTTGGACTAGCTGTATTTTAAATGAAAGCACGTTGAGCACGAAATGCGGCTTAACTTTTTACTTTTTACTTAACTTTTTACTTTTACTGGGCGGCAGGTCCTCACCGTTTTTCTTATCGGACCATATGCACATATTCCTCGGGTATAAGACACCAGGTGCCTCAGATAACAAAGATTACAATCCATGTGCTTTCAATTCACAATTACTATAGAAGTGTCCCATCTATGTAATCCCCCATAACATTTCGTTCTGCACGTGGGTGTAGATGAAAATTAAAAAAAAATATAAATTAATAAGAGAACAGTACATAACAATGTGTGAAAATCAGGAAAATAATATAAAGATGGCGTCGCGCACAAAAATATTATTCCACCCTCTGTTTCTTCCTGTACAGACCACGCCACGGCTTGGATTAGTCAGCTAAAAGCTCCGCGCGTGTTTGATGAAAACAGTTCAAAAATAAAAAGAAACATCCCGAGTATCTGTTCACTGGCCACTATTGAATCTGTTCCACGTTTTCAGTGGGAGGATATCCACGTTCCGAAGCTCATAAATGAAGGAGACCCACAAGAGCCTTCCTAAAATGGAATGAGAGCATTATCTACCGTGAAAGCAGCTACCATGGTACGGAGAACAGAAACGTACAAAAATTCACGGACCCTGTACAGACCACGCCATTCAAATCAATACCCAACACCATTTCATGATAGATCCTAAAATGCAAAAAAAATTTCAGTAAGTCCGAAGCATAAACATCACTTCCACCCTACCGTAGTCCGAACATTTCCTTTTAGTCTGTTTTCATATTTTATGAATTAAAGAACGGATGCACTCATCATGTTTATGTGGAACTGAGCGGACATGGTGCCACCTTTGACGTCAATGCATGAAGTTCGCCAGGAAAGACATCCTGAAGGCCTGAACTGAAGAAAGTTGAATCAGAAGAGATATCGTTTAGAAAAAGGACGCTGTTATGAAAATCCACAAGGTTGGTAAGCTAGATCGCCATAGGAGGAGGAAAGAGGACAGTATTAGTAGCTTATGAGTTAGAAGTATATTAAACAGCAAAACATGATACACAAGATAGAGATGTGATCACGTGAGTTAGTGGTAAATCTATGGCGTCCCTTTCAATTGTCCATGCTCACAGAAAAAGATTGCAATCATTAGATTACACAGTTCCTAATCCGGCGCAATTCCTAGTGGACGGAATCCAAAAAAGTCTAGCTGCTGCTCGAGAAAAATGGTTACTATAAAATTGCAGATTTCCATCCTGGCCTCGCCTGGTCGGCACCAATTTGGGACCCTGTAGTTCCTCAAATATAGATAAGAACACCATTCCTTCTTAATCACCAAGTGAGACCGATTCGCTAAGCAGAAGGTTGCTGTTGAACCTCCCTAAATAATAAAATTTGTCCATGAATTTATCGATAGCTTTGGGAGTCACACGACCAACACGACTCAGAAAAAGATGCCAAAAATGGTTTTGCAGGTTTTCATCCTGGCCTCGAGAAGGACTTACTTCCAGAAGTCTCTGAAGATCTTCAGCTTGTAGCGTAGACGCCGGAAGATCACTTAGCTTTCAGCATTTTAAGCAACTTAATTGAACAGACAGACTAACTAGACGCAACTCAACTAGATGATTGATTTTGCAGGATTGTATGCACTATTGTAGTCGCGTCTGCAATATAGACCGATCTACTACAAGCTTTAGTGGCTCAACAAATACGAAGATTGCATCCTCTCTTAGGAATGAACAACTCATCAAGTGCACTTCTTCGGTGGGCAGCTGCCGCTCGTAACTGATACAACGTGATACAGATATAAATCTTCGCTATAATTCTTAAATGTACCGTCTTCTTTTGTCTGATTTTCTTCACTATACGTCTTCCCACCGTTGACTCCCGTTAGCTTGCCGCCCACAGCCGCGACAAAACATGGTTCTAAAGAGGTTAAAAACTACGCTATATTTTGTACTTACGATTTTGGAAGCACTTGTGGTGTAGAGTCATTCGTCCTTCACCCTTGTAATATTTTCCGTCCTTTGCTCCTACGCAACTATTTTCTATCGTAATTGATGTGTGATCTTTATCTGTATCTCTTCTACGATAGTAAAAGACTTCTCCATCCGGGTACCGACAGCCTAAAACGGTCAGGGAAGGAGTCAGGCACAGGGTGATGGGGACCTACGGCTCCTGAAGTTGTCCTCGTATAACCACACGTGTGGCACTCCGTAATCAAATTGCACCTTATTGACCACCTTTTGCTGGTCAACCGCGCAGACTCCGATTGGCGTCGACTTCTCGAGGGTTTCCAGCTTTGAAGTGCAGGCTAAAAGAGCAATGTTGCTGTATAGGAGCGAACAGAGCCTACCTAGTGGAGCTGAGGTGTCCAGCCTTATCTCGTTGGCGCACTTGTCACAGGAGATGTAATGGAAGTTTTGCGCTATCCGAGTAGCCTCCATATTGTATCCGTCGTATGCATTCAGAGCACACTCGCCTGCGACAAACAAAGGTGTGACTTTATCGTCTCAAGACCTACCCTTTTCTTTGCATTCCAGGCGAACGGACATGTCAGACTTTCTCAACGTCACCTTAGCGCACTTGAGTCCTTTGTCACAGAAGCATATAGTATCCCCTTTCCCCTTTTCACAGAACAGATAGGCGATTTTGGTTTGGAAGTCCTCCCTGACCGTGGCCACTATGTGGTTTCGATAGATTCGCGCTTTTTCTGTAAGACAAGGATTGATTCTTCAAATCAGATGGTTTTCGTACGCTCTTTTGTAAACCACGCGCTCTGTGATCGCACCATTGATGTTGGATCCTTCAGGATAACTAGCTCCTGAGTCCAGGGAGCTTTGGTGGTAGTTGTGGTGGTGGTGGTGGTGGTAGTTGTTGTTGTCGTCGTTGTAGTGGTTGTGGTAGTAGTAGTGGTAGTGGTAGTGGTGGTAGTAGTTGTGGTGGTCGTGGTAGGGGTTGTAGTGGTTGTCGAGGTCGTCGTGGTGGGCGTCTCTGTCGTCGTCGTCGTAGACGTTGTGGTCGTCGGCAAAGTAGTCGTTGGCGTTGTTGTGGTCATCTCCTGTGTAGAGATTGTAGGAACCGTGGTCACTTCACCCGGGTTGGTTGTTGTGTGCGAAGCCGTGATAGATCGATCTAAACACATGTGAAAAAAAACCATTGGAGTAATCATCAATTTTGAAAGCATTTGTTCCTCCTTAAGTTGTAGACTCCCAACTGCACAGCGCACACAGTACGCTACACAAGACACTAGAGAATCGCTAACAGCAACACTTATAAACTCACCGACCGACTTCGTCACATCTCCTGACGCTGGAGCTGTCCTAGCACAGGCGTCCACTAGCGCCACAAGAAGACAACAGAGGATTAATCTCGACATTTGACGATAAACAATGTTTCTTAGTGTTAAATATCATCCACGAAGAGGAGAACACCCGGATTCTCATTTTTAGCCACTTTCCAGCCATGCACTTTCCACTGTAACACTCCTTTTCTTTTTTATTCCTTTGTTCGCACCTCGTTCTCTACGTGTCAGATGTCAAATCATCTGCAGAGAGATTGTTAATCATTCGGCGACGGCGACATCTAGTTGGACAGCACACGCAGTTCGGAGAGAGCTGTCAGAAGTGTGTAATATATTGCTTGCGCGCGTCCTTCCAGTGTGTGGGATTCTTTATTTGACCTTAGGTAACCAGATCTTATCCGTGTGACAACAGAGATGGAACGGGTTTCACTTTGTGCTCTGGTCGAGTAGCCCACACCTGTGATGCCAACCGAGTCGCGATTTGAGTAAACTCAACTCAGTATTTGACTCGATATGTTTCTTCAATCGAATCAGTATCACTGGCTTAAAGAGTTAGGCTTTTATGTTCTGATGTATTCTATTTTCTTTGTTTTCTTTTTCTTTTAATTTTCTCAAAAATTGTCTTTTTTTATACCAACTTCAAATTAACTTGCTTTGTGGATGGATGTGAAGACTCAGCTCGGTACTCGACTCGATAGGTTTTGTTCAATCGAATCGGCAATACTGGCTCAAACGTTAGATCTTTAGAAGTTAGGTTTCTATGTTTTCATTCTTTCTGTTTTCCTTCTCTCTTTTAATTTATCTCCTTAACTTTTAAATTAATTTAACTTATTTCTCTCTTTTGACTAACTTACGGACCACTATCTACGCTAAACCACATCCTCCTCCTACTAGGTACGGCATGTGCGTTCAATAAATGAATAATAAAATAAACTTTATTATTACTCCCAATGATCACGCTGATTGCCTGTAAATAAGAATAAACACGTCGTCTAGCACTTCTTCGGCGGACAACTGCCACTTGTAACTGCCACTATATCATGAAGATATACGTCTTCGCTAAACGGCTTGTATTTATCGCCGACCTTCTGCTGCTCTTCACTATAGGTCTTCCCACCATTAACGGCTGTTATTATGCCGTTTACAGCTGTGATACGACATGGCACTGAAAAGTGTCATCATTGCGCAAGGACACCGCTTTGTTCCTACTATTCTGCTGGCAGTGGTGGTGAAGGTAAATGTTTGGTGATCCTTGTCCCTTGTGATAGTTACCGTCCTTCGTTCTTAGGCAGCCACTAGTTATCGCAATTGATCGAGGTGCTTCACCGGCATCTCTTTTACTGTAGTAGACCACTTCTCCATCCGGATATCGACAATCTGAATCAATCAGAGGAGGATGCTGGCACAGGCTGGGAACCTACTGCTTCTAAATGAATCTTCAGCATACCATAAATAAGGAAGACCGTGATCTAATTGCAGCTTGTTTACTACCTTCTGCTGCTCAATCGCGCAAAGTCCGATTGGGTTCGACTTTTCCACATCTTCTAGTCGTGGCTCACATGCTAAAGGGCTGCTTCACCAGAGGGAACTTAATAAGGAATGTTTTGAAGTGATGCCTCAGGATTGAGCCGGCTTGGGATCGAATCTATTAGTCTTGGGGACTCTATTAAAAGCGCGTTAGAATCAGGTGCCACAGCCCCATAGCCGTGGAGAAATAACGGCTTAAATCCGTCGGTTCATGGAATGTCAGTTTAAGAGGGACGGCATTTTGGGATATAACGGTATTCAAACCATTATATCTCCACGGCTATGGGCTGTAACCCCTAATTCTAACGCTGTTATTTCACAAAAGGGAATTCAGCCTACTCAATGGTGGTGAAGTGTCGAGCTTTATCTCATTGGCGCATTTATTGCAGGAGATGTAATGTAGGTTTTGAGCGAGCAGTTTGGCATCTTCCTTAACTCCATCGTATGCATTGACAGCACACTCACCTAAGAAAGACGAGGAATTCACGTTATCCTCCTTCCGCATGGGACCTACCCTTTTTCTGGCAATCAACACGAATGCCCAGCGCAGGCTGTGTAACCGTAACTTTACCGCACTTGAACAATTCGTCACAGAGGCAAAGAGTGTCTCCTTCCCCCTTCTCACAGAACACTGATGTGAATTTGTTCTGCCGTTCTTCTGTCAATGTAGCAATTAGGTGGTTACGGTACAACCGTGCTGCAAGCTAAGAGTTCATTTTGTCCATGAAATTTTTTCCTGACCTTTATCCGTAAGCACTGTATCTGTTGTTCGTACTAGACCTGCGGGATCCTTCAGAATTACTAGGTCCTGAGCCCAGGGAGCTTTGGTTGTAGTGGTAGTTGTAGTGGTGGTGGTCGTTGTAGAGGTTGTAGTGGTCGTAGTAGTTGTCATGCTGGTTGTCTCTGGAGTTTCCCTTGGCGTCACAGTTGTGGTCACCATCTCCCGCGTAGAAATCGCTTCAATAGAATTGGTTGGCCTATGTTGAACCGTGGTAGTTCGATCTAAACATGCGGTTAGCAAATACGAGTGACAAAAGGAGCCTTATTCAGGTACAGTGATATAGATAGCATTTCTATTCTCTTCCATGTTCTGAGGTACAGAACACGCGATAATAAACGCAGTCCATGTTTTATTATCCGAACCGCCGGTACATATTAATGAGCCCATTGAGTGAAATCTGGATTGAAGCCATTGGAACTCACTCACCCACTGGCCTTGTCACATCTCCTGAAGAAGGAGACGTCCTCGCACAGGCGTCCACGAGAGCCACAAGAAGAAAGGAGAGGATTAGTCTTGACATTTGACGATTCGAGAGTCAGAGCATCTGTTAAGTAGCGAACACCCGGACTCTCCTTTTAGCGTTGCACTTTTCGAGGAAGATCCCGTTGTGCGCCTTTATTTACAGTTCAGAATCCTATATGTAGGTCAGTTCATGTGAATTAATGCTCGTTTATAACACCACACACAAAGAAACATCTAATTCGGAGAGAGATGTCAGAAGTGTGTAATATATTGCTTGCGCGCGTCCTTCCAGTGTGGGATTCTTTCGTTGACCTTAAGTAACCAGATCTTATCCGTGTGACCACAGAGATGGAACGGGTTTCACTTTGTGCTCTGGTAGGGTGGTCCACATCAGTGATACCAATAGAGTTTTTACCAAGCGATTGGAGCAAAGTCAACTTGGTACACTGATGGAACGGTTTACTTTGTGTTAGTTTGGTAGAAGTTCAGTGTTTATCTTTACAGTGCGGCGCTTTTCAAGTGCTTTTAAAGAAGCAGTATTTCCTAACAACTTCGACATCGACTTCGCCTAAAGATCGGTGCTGTAATTTTTGGACGTCGTCATTATTTCACCAATTGAAAACGTCTTGAATGAAGCCCTATCAAACCGTATTGCTTTATGGGTTAGCAAAAAGAGGATGCAGTTGTTAGAGTTTACCACCGCAATTAGTCACTTTTTTGGGCTAAAAGGTCGAAGTGGAACGTAGAGAAAAAAAAAGAAAAAAAACCATTTGGCTGATGAAATAGTTTACTTTGTGCTCGGGTAGAGCAACCGTTAGTTAGATTGGAGTTCAGTGTTTATCTTTTCAGATGTTGTTTTTACTGAGAGGCGCCTTTTAAGTGCTTTTGAAGAAGCAGTGCTTCCTTACAAAGTGTGTGCCTCGGTGTAATTTTTGGACGTCGAGAACGGTTCTGAATGTTTTCACCAATTAAAAATTAAGCCCTATCAAACTAAGAGTGCTCTCTAGAACACCACATGTCTCCCATTAACATCTTTATCCTCTTCCGCGTCGCCGATCCGCTCGGACGTGAATCAACTGTTTGCGACTCTTAGATCCTGATTGACAACGTAAGCAATCCGCTTTGCCCCTCTCACAACAAGATTGAGCCTCTTTCCTTACCAGGAAGACTTCTCAGCCGTATTAATTCCCTGGATAAGCGGATATTTAATGACTGAAGAAATAAACGTGGGAGAGCTAATCTGCCAATCCATTCGGTAGATCCCAGGGAAGCCACAGTATAAGAAAAGAGCAGAAATCGAACGTTTTTCCCCGTCGGCAATCGTGGAAATGAAAAAAATATACAAACTACACTGTATCAGGCCATATCCGCTCCTTCTTGCTGCATAACATTTCCTTCATTGCCGGTACCCATTGCATCGGCCTATAATTAGAGCTAATTAACATCCGATCTGCGGGCAAAACATGTAGACCAGAGCCGGATTCATTCAGAACCATGTTCTCTCAATGAAAAACAAGAACGGATTTGGAAAACTGCACTTCAGGGGCAATTCCGGTGTCCATTAACGTCCAGAATTCACGCCACGTTTCTGAGTAACACATCCCGGCCTGTAGAAAGAGCTAATTTACATCCGAACTTCAGCAAAACATGTGGACGGACTCATTCAGAATGTGTTATGAATGATGAATTTGGAAACTGTACTTCGGGACATTTCCGGGCTAGCCGAAGCAGAGAAAGTTTTTAGCACATTCTCTGAGCTGCTCAATATCTTGAGGATGCTCAAAGCGTTTGAGGGGAAGATAGCAAGTAGCAGAACTGCTGGTGTATAAGTTTAAAGCTCAAACCATGTTTGTCTGCCAGAGACTGGACAGAGACTCCTATAGAGAAACAAAACTGTGGAGAAATCGACTCGCCGGAGGACAGTGTTTCAGAGACAGAGAAGGTTTTTAGCACATTCCCTGAGCTGTTCAATGTCTTAAGGATGCTCAAAGTGTTGAAAAGGAAGATACTAGGCAGCAGAACTGCTTTAAGGCTAAAACCATAAGTATTAAATTTTTGCCAATCTCAATTCAGCGGTATGGCCGGAGACTGTGAATAAAAATCGACTTCGAATAGTCCATGGACTTTTTTGCTTCCATAATGTGTCCCTTGCTATGTGCGCTGTGAATTCAAATTTTTAGAAAATTGTCTTCCTTAGGACATTCGAAAGGACTATCAGTTGACCTAATCCAAACTACATTGTGTCAAAATAATTCTACAAAAATATCACACTTTCTAAGCACATTTTTGATGTGTGCGCCTAGGTGATTTCTCTTTCTGATGCACTTTAGAACTCCCCATGGAGTGCAATACGCAGTGCACATAGAGAGCAACTTCATTCAGTAAAATACGAAGGTGTGTGATGAGAAAATGGAAACTTGGGAAGGTTACTAGCGACGTGAGAAAAGTGGTCAATAGTTCGGCGATCTAGCCACCAACCTACAGTGCGACCAGGTTCCCAGAAATCGCGAGTTTCTCAAGCACATACAGTATCCCACAGCCTCATTTAATAGTCATTCCGGGTGCGGTATTCGTCACCGCTAACATATTCCACGGTTGCGTGTCACGTTATGTCATGGACAGCATCCAGTGATTCACAAACCAGCTGATCGGTAAGCCGGAGATGTTTCCTGTTTAGAAAACAAATAGAAAACGGCAGAATTAATTCTGAAAAGCGACATTTTGAGATATGTGATTCATATGACGTGGTCCTCAGAGGGTGTAATAACAATAAGATTGGGTGAATGTGTGAAAATGCTAAGAGATGAGATGATACATAACAGAATATGATATGCTAGAGGGTACTGTAGTTTCATGGATTTTTGAGAGAGAGTAGATACTGCAATTGTCATGGGAGGGACTGTCTCCGGTGGACTGTCACCGATGGAACCTTTTCGTTAAAGTAGCTTCTCGCTGTAAGACTTCTTCCATGTGTTTAAACTATGGTTTTGAGCTGTTTGGTTTTGTTGCTACTTCCCATTGCGGGGATACTGCAGCTGCAGCTTCAAGAAAGCGTATCTAATAAGTCTATTGACCTCGTATCTTAGCATGGTTAACAAGGCAAAAATTTAACTGACATGTAAATATTCCCAAGTGTCCGCCTGGGATTTTAACGAAACCTGGTGTGAATGATAGTCCTAGGTGCAAGTATTACAGCGCACATAGCGAGAGCGGCCCTAACTCAACATTTCCTACCTACGGAACCAAAAAACTTTTGCTTTTGAACGACAGCGATGGTAAGTCCGGTTGCGAAAGGCTAAGGAGCGGTGATCGTGTGGTGTCGATTATCAAACGATCGTTCCGGGTTCGAATCCCGCTGCTGTCCGAACTTTTCTTTTTCCTCGAATCAAGTGTTTACGCTGTTTTTAGCCATTTCCCTCTGCTACAGGTTAATGGCGGAGAATATTTGCCGCATGAAGCCGCCAAGGCGCAGAACCGCGCAGAACCTTTGCAGTCTTCTCTGTTCGTCTGCACTCTCTCACACCGCTCGTCGCGGACTTCTTCTCTGCTCGTCTGCACTGTCTCACACCGCTCTTCGCAGACTTCTTCTCTGCTCGTCTGCACTCTCTCACACCGCTTGTCGGTGTTCTAGGCCTCGGCGCGCTCTAGAACCTTGTGCATCGTGTTCAGCGCCATCGATTACCCCTAAAACGACTCTTTTAAGGACTTTGGACTCTGGACCCGATTTAAAAAAAACAATGATGGTACCATCATGGTTTTTTAGGTTTTCACCGAAAATCCGAATTCCTAAAAGCGGCCAGAAGAGGGGTAGTTGACGGCGTTGAACACGATGCACAAGGTTTCAGAGCTCGCAGAGGCGTAAAACTACGCTTACGGGCGATTTTCCAGAGAAGAAGTCCGTGGCGAGAGGTGTGAGAGAGTGCAGACGAACAAAGAAGTCTGCGAAGGTTCTGCGAGGTTCTACGCGGCCTCATGTGGCAAATATTCTCCACCATTAAAATGTAGCAAAGGGAAATGGCTAAAAACAGCGTAAACACTTGATTCGAGGAAAAAGAAAATTTCGGAACGCAGCGGGATTCGAACCCGGAACGATCGTTTGATAATCGAAACACTTGCCACTACACCACACGATCACCGCTCCTTAACCTTTCGCAACCGGACTTACCAAAAACAGCAATGACTTTTGCACAAAGCTCCTCTCACTGTTTCCAGCATGATATCTAGTAAATGCCCAGCATGATATCTTTCTAGTGCACTATATGTCATGCATGTGTTTCCATTAGTTTCCATTGACGCAAGTTATCTTGTAAATCAAGCTAATTTACATCCGTTTTCTCCACATGGTCCTGACCAACATCCTTAGCTCTTGACAACACTCGATAAAAAGTACGATCTAAATATCAGCAGATTTCACTGCAGCGAGTGTGAAAAACAGAGCATTCCAAAGTGTTTAGCTATTTTTCAGAGTGAATCATTTCATCTGGTAGATTTTTTGGTGCTACTTAGGATGAGCACGCCGTATGGTCCAGATCAATGGAACTGAGCAGAGAGAGGCTTCAGGCCTGCGGTGGAACCTTTCTTAACTATGGAAGAAGATCCTAAACCGGAAAAAGTGAAAAGCGGAGCATTCCAATGTGTTCTACCTAGTTTTCAGAGTAAATCATTTTTTCTGGTAGATTTTAGGGCGTTACTTAAGATAAGCACGTCGCACGGGCCAGATCAGCAAAAGATGCAGTGGAACCCGCTCGAGGGGAACAAAAATCTAATCCAGTGGAGACCGTACTCGCATTTGACCATTTGTGCTCTCCCTTCCCCCTCCGAATTGAAGTCCATCTGAGACAAGATAAAAGCAGTTCCCATCTTCTTATGAAGATACGGTGTGGAGAACTCTGCCAACTGACCAAATACACATGTACTTTCCACTTTTTTCCGCTCGTTGTACCAGCCAGGGTTCAAAAATCATCCGAACGGGCGAGCCATTATGAATGGGATTCGGATAACTGTAGAGGATGTCTGGCGGAACGCCGAGATATTTATGTGTCCCGCATTTGTACTATGACGATTGCTCGGAGGCCTCGAATTATAAGAAGAGGGGCATGGAAAAGAGGGATCGGCAATGGATCCGACCGTTTGTAAAACTGGAAACCTTTGGAACAATTGCTTTGTCTAGCCTGAAGGATCCTGGCACAAAATTCTGACGGAGATTCACAAAAATTTTGAGCTGTTCATGCTCGATCTTAAAGACAATTCATGCTTTATCTTAATGACTTCCATGTATTCTTTGCTAAAGTCCAAAAGTTGTAGTACGTATATAAATGTGTACCGCCCAGAGTCCATGAATGTGGTGCTGCAACTGCATGTGTATATATCAATAAAAAAATTTAAAGAATATCGTCTGAAAATCATTGAAAATCAGCGTTCCACAAAATCAGCGTATCACTGTTGTCATCGATGTAGAGGGCGGAAGAAGTTGTTGTTGTTGTACGTGGCAAACCGACACAAAAATCTAAAAAATTCTAAAATATACAACTGTTGATGGTTATGCATCCATTTTTTTATTTTCGTTCAGGTGCTTGCACCATGCATACCAGAGAAAGAATACAATGGCAATATACACAACTTCCGACACACTTTAGGTCTTCGGATTTCGGACTATTCCGCGACTATTCCACCAGGAATGCACTCCTTTAATGTCGCGCTGTGAGGGGCGAGCATGTGTATATTGGGTCTGTTATCACTCCTGTACATCTTTATAGTTGAAACAACATTAGAACCTTCCAATGGTGGCGCTGGAGCGTTCTACATCCGCTGCCTCATCGCTATTTTCACGACTCGTGACACACGAGTAAAGAAGAAGTTGTTGTTGTACGTGAGAAAGCTATGCAAAAATCTAAAAAATTCTAAAATATAAAAATTTTGATGGTTTTGTATTTATGCACGGAAAATGTGCCTCCAGGAACGCATTGATCTTCTTACACGAATGGACCTTCCCATAAAATTAGAGGAATGTTTTATGAAACGTTATAGACGCTCCGTCGTCGATACTCGGTGTCCTAGAGACTAACAATCACTAATTGCACTCTGGTAAACATGAATGAATCTGGCTTCCGTTAATCCATTAGAAACACTCTGCATAAGGATGTTGACTTGCGCAAATATCGCGAAAGGAAATGTCAATGATATCAACTTCCACATTAATGTGTTACTGGATCCTATCTTTAGATGCACTACGGTCCAGAAAAATTATAGCTTTTTGTTGAAAAATAAAGTCTCATTGAGTTGCTCTAAGAGATACACTTAAGCAGTAATAGGACAGCACCGCAATCTATGAAAGGTTAGCATAACGACAAAAATTATGGTTAAAGCAACCGTTTGGTCTTTCCTATGAGTTTAATTTCTCAGATTTGGCTTCTTTTTTGGCTTCATCTGGCTTCTTGGTTCATTCAGTATCAATCCAGGCCGAGACGTCTACGCTTTCATCTTATCTTACCCTTTTTCATCTCATCTTACCCTTTCATCTTATCTATGCACCTATTAGAACTAGTAGCAATTGGTCTTATGTATAATAATCTGGTGTATAAAAGTAGAAGACTGTTCCAAGCCATTTACACGTTGGCTACCCGAGCCACAAGATCACCATATGCAATTGTGCGCCAGGAAATGTGCGAGCGCAATAAAAATATCGTTTGACGTAAAAGGTGGCGCGGGATACGGAAAGTCGCATCATTAGTGACGCTGCAGTGCTCCCAGAACACTGGAGTCAGCCCCGCCACAAATAAAAAACCGAGACGGGTCGCCTACGTTTTGGTCTATCTATGATGTGCTTATTGCGCACATTAAAGCACCTTTTCGGAGCACCAATTTGCGCCGAATGTGCCTATGGAACACTACATTTCGCTCACATTACCGTAATACAATAATGGTGTGGGACAATAGCATATGTTTTCGGCCCACAGCACCTTCTCCCCTTCTATTGGTATCGCGATGCGATGGCTGAATATAGCCCCTCAGGAAAGCGAGCCTAGCTTGTGACATAGAAGAATACTCATCCCTCGTAATCCTCAGAAGCTACCGTATATCCAATTACCTCGTATAACTCACTTTGTCATCGAGATTGTCATCGGCCACCGTGTCTCCGAAGTAAAAGGAGCGTTTCTCAAGTGTCACAGTGCCTCGAACTCTGTCTCTCGAGAAATGCGACCAAATTCGACTCACCTACCCTAGTTACCCAACACTCACATTCAGCGTCACCATGGATGTGTGCCCCCCACTCAACCCTACCTCGGCACACAATATTTTCCACATGACGGCGAGCCGCTAATTAAGCCACCGCCGCCCGTGGACAGGTGCGCCGCGCACACCTAATCCCCAGGCGCGTTCCTCAGGTTCTCGCAAATGAGCGTGAGCAGCTGACTACAACATGAAAATCAATGCGCACGGCTACCAAGCGAGGGATTGCTTTCACCTTTCTTGCTAGAAGACGTCGTCTCTCTCTACCGGCATGTCCAACCAGCTGGAGTTTTGCTTCCTCTTCAAGCCGCACGACTTGAAGTACCTCCCTGGGCAGTCCGTGGCCCACCATCGAAGCCCGTGCAAGCAGTACAACGAGCTCGACTGGTATGTGGGGATCATTTGCAACACACAGGACGACAGCATCGCCCTGTACTTCATGAACAAGCAGGTGGAGGAAGGTGTGCCCCTTATTCACTGGGGCGACTACGAGTACTGTTTCACACTCGGCGAAGGCGTCAAGGAGATGAAGATCAACGTGAGTGCGAGTCCTGTCGTAGGTGAGGTCACAACGTTGCAGGGAAGCTCCATTAACTCCATGAGTTCCGCCTTGTTCAACTGCCGCGTCCCGCACATGACCTACCTGATGAACGAAGAAGGGGAGATCAAGGTTGTCTTGGAGGTTCGCGTCAAAAGGTGTGTTTAAAACGGTCGAGAAGTTTATAACCAAAAATGTCAACTTTATACGAGATTAAACAGCAGAAATTTCTACTTTAAACAGCAATACAGCCTCAATTTCAGAGCTCATGTTGCAAAAATTCGATTCACCTTTGTTTTCTTTACCTTACAAATTCCACTTTAACATGTCCTTGAAGTACGGTTATCCAATGAACTAAATAGTAAAGGTCCCCAACTGTCACACTCTGACTGAAGCGAAATGGGGTGCAATCGAAATCCTTTTGGGAGGACGTTAATATGCCGTAGACATTATCGGCCCAAATTTTTATTTGATATAAAGCGGATATGTTAAAAGCGGCCGAGAAGTTTTAAATCCAAAAATGCCCACTTTAAACTGGAGGTAACATCGTTAACATTTCTACTTTAAACAACAACACTAGAGGTGGTACTAGACTGCAAAAATTCGATTCACCTCTGTTTTGTTTACTTTACTGATTCCACTTTGACATGTCCTACAAGTACAGTTGTCCTGTGAACTAACGTTCGGCTAATTAAGCATCAAAGTTACTCCTTCTCAGTGTGAATGTTCTAAGAATGACTGACCCCATCTTCAGATTTATCTGCCACCAGATTGGCATACCGCCCTTAGAAGATTCGGACTCTGTCCAGCTAAAGCTGGACTGTGGAAAGCACCTCTACGTCTCCAAAAGTCGCCTGTGCAAACACTCTCCCTTCTTCGACAACCTTATTAAGCACACACAGTTTGCCGACGACGCCCCAAAAGTTTACCACCTTCCCGACGTGAAATACCTCTCCTTGTGCTTGATCCTACACATGATGTACGGAATGGATGTCTTTCCGTGCTGTAAGTGGGTCACTCCTCATCATCTTCAGCCGTGCTGGTTTAGTATTCGCAACCACCGACCAGATCTTTGAAACGCTGGCCCTGTGCGACCGGTGGCTCTACGAGCCGGGCATTAGGGCGCTGGAAACCGGAATCATGAAGACTATCCTTCCGGACTACCACGTGTTCCTCCCGATCGCCGACCGATTCAGAATGTTCAGTCTTGTCGACTCGATTACCGCCATGCTGACCAGTGAACAATTGAAGAAAATAGACCTTAGCTCGTACTCTTTGGAAACGCTGCGAGCCATGAGTCGAGCTATGCAGTACCGCATGTAACTACTTCTACGACATTCTTTTCTGTATTTTTGGGAATAAAGATTGAATGAGAAGGTGGCGTATTCTCGCTCTGCAAAGCTCGTAGGGGTCGAAAAAGGATGAGCCTCTTGTAGGGCTAAACTTTGACATTAGTGAGCATCCGATACCGATGTCCTTATGACTATGTGGCTGGAACTGAATCCTCAATTGTAATAGAGCAAAAATATGTGGAGAGCTAGATCTTGAGGCATTAATTACGAAGGTCTCGGTCCCATCAGTCACGGATCAGTTAATTGCAAAAGAAGCATTTCTAGCCATTTATGGATCGTACTGTTTGCACAAAAATACCGAGGAAATAAAAGAATCGGAAGAAAAATAGGAAAAACTCACTCATAAGCTTACGAGCAATGTTCGCGAGTCGGCCATTTTTCCGAATTTTGTGAGTGGGTGCATTTGATAGATCTCGGTGCACATAGTCATAAATGACAATTTTTAATTGCCATCTCCCCGAATTATTTTTGAAAAAA
>JADLIF010000701.1:0-37548 GCA_016648015.1 Steinernema khuongi | reverse complement strand
CTTTTTTGTTCTCGATTGGTTCCAAACTGTAGCATCACATTTTTTTCTGAAACTGTAAGTTTTTTTCTGAAACTGTAAGAAATTGGTTTTTCTGAAACTGTAGTTTTTCTGAAAGTGTAATTACACCATCTCGGAGGTACATCGATATGCTTTTAACCTAGAAAGTACACTTAATTCGAAATCAGACATGAATCTTCGTTATTCATATTTGAAAAAATGCAAAAACGAAAGGCTAAAAGGCCAAGTGCATCCAACCGAAAATAGCACCACATTTCTTATAATTTGTTAGGGATAACCGTACATCTGGCCAGCTTCCTTCTGACTAATGTGAAAACATTGACAGATCTAAGGTTTTCCTACGTAGAAAAGGGCTCAAATGCTGTTGAATCAGAACCACTTATATGTATGTTCTAAAACAGCTGGATGGAATGCAGAACTTCTTCTGCATAACAAGATCTTCTAAAAGGTTGGACGGCTTTTCAAACAAAAATTTGTCAAAGCGATGGAAGATATGCGTTCGTTAAAATTTCGGTTAAGATCATAAAACTGTTGAATGATTAAAACAAAACAGAAGGCCCAATGGCGTCTCATTACGACGATCGTGTGGTTTATTTTCGATATTTACGCGTGCAATCTAAATTTTCCAATAAAAAGGGAAAATTTAGATTGCGGTCAGCGCGTCAAAAATACCCCTCCATTCCACCCAAATGCTCTAATTTCTGAACAGTACTACTTCTGAACCAGGAACTATATTGCCGTAGACTTTTAACGTGGTGAAAAAGGGAAAACAAACTACTTCCGGGCAAGAATTGTACGATGTGCGCAGCGAACTTGGACGTGACCAATGTTTTCTTTCGCTATTATCAAAACAACTCATAATTGGAGTGTTTTAATTGCAGCGGGCCTCTAGATATCTCAAGACAGCGATATCTAAAAATCAGAGATCTTTAAAGATCCTTGGATGTAAACCATCTATAGGTTGGATCCAGTGATCCCGACTCGACTTGAAATGCGAGAAAGTCGAGCCAAAAGTCGAGCCTCGAGCCGGCTCGAGACTCGGCTCGGGGCTCGTTTTGGGACCGAGTCGGGATCACTGGTTGGATCACGTGGCATATTTAATCCCAAGTGAAAGACGAGCTCGAACCACAGGGAGAGATATGAATTGAGACTCTACTTTAAGGACAAGAATGTCTTCAGGATTGTAGATAATACATACAGTCTCAAAAATCTACGCACACATGAAGAGAGGAAACAACGGCCTTGGTTGACAGTTTAGCACTCAAAAATGGGTTCAGGTTGATGTTCTCTGTGACTAAAGGCAAATCAAGTCTTAATTGCAGTGTTTTCCAATAACATTGAGAAAACAATGACAAGAGTGCTCAATTTTGATTGAATCAGAAGTACTTTTAGACCTTTCTGGTCTTTCTCAAACAGCGACGTGACATATGCATCGTTCAAACATTAAAATCGGGATAGAGGCATCGCTAAAGACCTCCACAACAGCAGTAGATTATGTTTAACTACGGAGTAGGGCGTTTTGAAGCTCCCAAAAATAAAGTCCACCTGTTGGACAGGTTCAAATGTACAAATACTTCTTTATTCAAACAGGCGAAAGATTCAGTTCGTTTCTTTTCCCTTGCCAAACAAGAACGTGGAAAACGCGTTATAGTCGTTCTGTGATGGTCTAAATGGCAAATGCCAAAACGCTTCGTAATTGCGCTGTATCCAATAGGATTTGAGAGCAGTAGAAAAACAGTAACCGCTTAGTATTTTACAGTGTGTTATCGGTGTCCACTAACAAAAATCTAGTGCACTACGTCTGATTTTTTTTTATGTAAACGAACCGTTCATTCCAGAAAACAGTACAAAACTAAACTCACGAGCAATGTTCGCGAGTCGGCCATTTTTCCGAATTTTGTGAGTGGGTGCATTTGATAGATCTCGGTGCACATAGTCACAAATGACAATTTATAATTGCCATCTCCCCGAATTATTTTTGAAAAAAATTTTTGAAAGTCGAAAAATTGACTTTTTTAACCAAGATTTTCTTACACATGAGCGCTCCAATTTCGTCGTTCTTAGGGGCGCTGGATAGAGCTCGATGAGCTCTATCGTTTGCGTCCTGAAACATTTCAATTGGGTACGATTTTCCCTTCTCATTAAGAAATTAACCCTTAATGGCTCAAGAAAAGTCTTGGTCTCCAACTACCCAATTCTCGTTTCTTTTCCAAACCGAAAAAAAATACAACGCATTTGATAGACCGCTCCAAGTGAAGTAAGATAAGCGAAAAAAATCCGCCCTCGGACACCCCAGATAGAAGTATGTCGGCTTTAGGTAAGCTTAGGTCGAAAATTTCAAAGTTGTCTCCCGTGACTAAACGATACTGCAATCGATAGCTCTCGTGGAGCTGAATCAGAATCTGTCGCAATATCCGCGATCGGACCGTTTTTGAGGGACTAATCCCTACAAAAACAAAATTTGAGCATCTCAAGTACAGTATCTATAGGATATACTTACTCTAGAATCGTCCAATATTGGGGTTTTCGACTGATCCTTACTCAGCTCGCCGAGAGCTGTCGATTGCACTATTGTTTAGTCACCGGAGCTTACTTTGAACAAAGTTCAAATTTTCGACCTAAGCTTACCTAAAGTCGAAATACTTCCAGCTGAGTTGTCCGAGGGCGCATTTTTTCCCCTTATCTTACTTAACTTGGAGAGCCCTACTGAATGCATTGTATTTCTTTTGGTTCCGAAAAAAAGCAAAAATTGGATAAAAATAGACCTTGGAAATACTTCATCTGGTAAAGGTCAAATTCTTTCAATCGGTGTGGTTCAGGTTGCAAACGATAGAGCTCGTCGAGCTCTATCCAGCGCCCCTAAGAACGACGAAATTGGAGCGCTCATGTGTAAGAAAATCTTGATTAAAAAAGTCAATTTTTCGACTTTTAAAAATTCTTTTAAAAAATAATTCGGGGAGATGGCAGCTAAAAGTTGTCAATTGTGACTATATGCACCCAGATCTATCAAATGCACCTACTCCCAAAATTCGGAAAATTAGCTCACTCGCGAACATTCCTCGTCAGTATATGTGATTTTATCAGATGTCAACCATCATTTAGAACTACGAAATACAGAAGAAAGAATCGACAACAAAAATTTATTACGTTACTTTTCATTGTTTTGTAATAAATTCACCGACAAAAAATTATTACAATTGCAATTGTCCGCAAAATTTTTGTGCTATCTCAACTCACTCGATGGATAAAACGGTCGATCAAATCGTTTAAACAATAAAATCAAAGCATTAAAAAGTCAAGGCAAATCGACAAAAATTAATCCTTCGATCAGAAAAAATTATCATTTTCTATTATCACACAAAAATTATCACTTACCAAACAAGACCTCAAAAGGTTCAAAAGGTTCAATTGTCCATATTGTCTGGAAACTAACTACATGGAATCTTATGCAATCAAAAATAAAGAAGTCTGTATTTTTGACAAAACTTTCGCAATCATCGACAACTCCAGGCTGCAGGTGGGAGACGATCGTCCGAGGCAAACGTTCCCAGGGAAGGCGAAAAACAACGCCTATGGTCATATGCCTGTTTACGCGCGGATCTGTTTATTTCTACTTATTGCGACGGCGCCGGAAGAACAACAGGCAGAATGAGGGAAACACGATGACGGCGGTGGTGTAGCTGACCGTCGTCATCACGATCATAAACATTCCGATCTCGTAGAAGGCCTGCGTCTCGCTGCACACCAGTGCGAAGCCGGAGACGAAGGTGGTCAGGGCGGCGCAGGAGACAGGCACGGCTACTTCGCCGTTTACCGAACTGAAATGTGGTGATCTTTAGAGCATCAAGGGCCAAAGGATATCAACAAAAATCGAGCTAACAGATATTATTGGCCCAAAGACCCAAACATCTCCTACCTGAGCTTCTGGCGCTTCTTAAGATCCGGCGAGTGGGGGTAAGCCACCGCATAATGCAGAGTGTAATCAAAGCTGAGTCCAATGGTCAGTACGATTACGGTAGCCTCGACTACGTTGATGGTCCAGCCGAGGATCAGGACGATGGCGACGGTGGTCATGATAACCACGCCGATGCAGAAGATGGTGACGACACTAAGAACGAGTCGGAAGGTGGTAAGCACGATGACGACGGCGGACACGAGGACTGAGATGGCCACGGAGAGCGCCGTGCCGTAGAGTAGGCTGTGAAGAAGGTCGAACAGTTTGGTGATGTCGGCGGTGGAGAGGACCAGTGCGCCGTGGAACCCTGGAAGAAGGAGGCTGATACTGGTCCTGATACAGGAGGAAGAACCCGCAATTCTCTAAGGAGATTGCAAATATCGAGTCGTACCAACCCTAACCAGCAGTGGACCAATTAGTACCTGGATTGGGCGTCCCGCGTATCTCGCCTCCTAGTGTCTCCAGGTCGTCAAACAGCGGCTTTATGTCGGGGTATACGGTAGAGAACTTGTGCCTGCTTGGACAGAGGACAACGTAGGCGTTGAAGTGCTTCGTAAACTTGTCGAACACGGGACCATCGACTAGAGCGGGAGAGAAGTCGTCGAAGCTGGGGAGAGGGTACTGTTGGCCGAAGCGGAGGAAGCATACAGAGAATGGATAGTTTCCGGAGTTATTCTGAAATTTTTGGATAGTTTATCACAATCTACGTCATGACTGAAAAAATTTATCATTAAATAGGCCATTCTTTGCAGGCCACTCTTTACATTTACGTGGTATTTATTGTCCATTGTAACGCGTGATTTTGATTTTAATTATTGTAATAACTTTGTATACATTTATTAAGAACTGTTGAAGACTGGATGCGGGTCTTATTTTTGAGGGTGGAGTTCGTTAACTTTATGTCCAAAAAAGAATTGCATTACAAGAATTTTTGACAATTTTTGGACAATTTTTATTCAGGATGCTTTGACTCGAATATGATTAGACCGTAAAGGTGGTTTGAACCAATCGAACGATGTCAACCTTTTCCCATAATTTATTAATAGCTTCAAGATCATGATTTTTGCTAGTCATTCACCACGCAACATCCTAACCGTGACGACAATTTTTGAGGATTTTTGCGCGACTTAAATTAAGGACGTTTTCTCATCTTTTAGACGCTCTCGATCAACATCAGCTCCTTCAGTGGTACGGTAATAGAAAATTTTCCTTTCTTATCATTTTTGTTGATAAAAATTTTTGTTGATGATATCTACCAAAATAAATACCAAAATAAATACCAAAATATTTTACTAATATATATCACGAATTTTTGTAGATAGTCCAAATATTTTACAATTGTTCATTTTCGCATACGATGTTTTGTGTGCCAGAAAGTCGTGGTAGTCTTTACAATAATTTTACTGAAGTCTTATTTTTTTCGCGTTCTCTTTTTATAGTAAATTTTTGCGGTAAGTTTTTTTGCGGTACCCCTGTTTTTTCTTCCATAATTTTCAGAAATTAGAAGTACCTTAAATTTTTAAAAGTATTAGAAATTTACAGCGTACTTTTGTGTACTTTTTTACAATACTTTCAATGCAATCTTTTACAAATTTAATATATTCATCTCGAAGGTTTCTAGGCATACCTAATGTCATATACTTGAACAGTATATACGCATTATTTCTCTTTTTTCACAACGAAAAGCACAATTTACAAAAAGTTTATGTTGAGTTTTTAAGACTACATATTAATTTGAAAGGCATGTATTCATCCGAGCTGGTGTGAGTCCTTTCTACAGTAATTTCAACTCCAATTTTTGTAGTTTTGTATACTTTTGGATTTCTTATCTATCCTGTGCTTGGATTCCCCGCAATGGAAATGTTTATTTCTAAGCATATTAATTTCTGTACATGGCTGGTTTTTAAAACATGTTTTGTATCTTTTCAACCTGAGAAAACAAGGTAACCTCACGTACAGAGGTGTTTTCCGGTCGGGTTTTCGGACCGGGTTTCGGTTTCGGGTACCCGACCCGATCGTTTTTTCGGGTACCCACCTCTGGCCACGTATTATCACCCGAAAAACAGCTGCATAATCAGTCTTCCCTTCTCAATCGATAGCCGGACGGACACATCGCCAAAATCCCTTTCACACTCGCTCGCAACGAGACCGAACGTGTGACATTTTGTTTTTCTCAAGTTATAGGTGTAAGCGACGCGCGTTTTGGTCAGTCAGCTTGGACCTCCCTCGTTCAGTCCATCCAATGCCAATCACGAAACGTGCCCAAGCGTACATTAGGAACACGGTGCTCGCGCGCGAGCAAAGCCTGGAGCATCGCCGCCTACAGGCGTTAGGACTGCGCCCCGCGAAGCATGCCACTACCCCTGTAAGTTGTTTTCCTTCCTGTGAACAAAAAAAACTTGAAAAAAAGATATATAAAGACAGATATGTATATGTAGTCCTATATGTGAAATCGACATTTCGTCTTCTTGGAGCGCTTGCCGGTAAACACCCGCCCATGAAATAAAAATGCAGACAACTAAGGAAAACCAGTTAGACCGTGGCTTGAAATTTTGATCATATTTACGTCCAATTCTTTTAACAGTTTGTGATAGGAAATTCAAATTGAAATTGCCATGAATTTTAAATTTAAATGATATGGAAAAGAAAGCTTATATCCAAAAATACAATAAGCAAACAAATACAGAAAGTTGATTCAATGAAATCATATCTGTGAAAATACCTTTGACGATCTCAAAAATATATTTCTTAATTTTTGAAATAAGGAAAACAAATTAACGTCGACTTTTGCCGCTCCACTGGATGTCGTGCACGTCCACTTCTACTCCTGACCATCCTCCTCCTTTTCAGAGTCCGCACTCGTCGCTGATGGGCAAACGCGGTCACTCAGAGTCGTCAGACGAGGAAGATGGCGACTTCTCCTACTTGAGTGACGCCGTGCAGATCGTCTCCAGCCACGAGGACGTCGACTATCGTGGGCGCCCTTCCCACAGCTTCAAGATCCGGTGGGCGACGACCTGGGAGGCCAGTGAGGACATGGAAGAGAGTGTGCCTCAACTGGTCAAGGAGTACGAACGCGAGAAGCCCAATCGGATCGTGAAGGTCATCGGTCCCCAGCCGCGCTCCTTGAGTCAGAAGGTCAGCGAGGCACCTTTCCTTGTGGAACGGGCCAACGGGAAGAAGGCGGTGGTGGAGTTTGCGATGCTCCGTGAGAAGTACCCCGACGCACTCATCGACTACTTCTGGAGCTGTCGGGTCATTGGAGGCACTCCTCGAGAGAACGGGGATAAGGAAGATGACAAGAAGGTAGACGACAAAGAGGAAAACGAGAAGGAGACTGAGAATACGGGCGCTGTAGTAGAGAATCTGGTCCAGAGCATGATGGACACGATATGCGGAGATCTCACGTTGTAGATTTAGAGAATTTTAGCCTTGGAAGCTCGAAGCTTTACTTGTACCTTCAAATCTACTTGTATTTGTACCTATAGAGATCTACCGATTAAATTTTATAGCTGCTCCTTGAATTCTATGGACCACAGGAGCCTTTGTGGGGCACCCCTTTACGTCTCTACTCAAGATGTTGAAGGCAAAAATTCAGCTTTTCTCCTGACAGAAGCACTCACCTTCTTGTCGACGCAGCACTCGCCACATCTGCTTCCGGAAGCGAACTCCAGAAACCAAGTGATCCATAATTTCTGCTTCGTTTTCGGTTTATCCGCCACAGAACTGTTGGAAATGCGTGTGATCAGCTCCTCCAAAATGTACAGATTCTCTGTTATTGAGAGGTCGAATTGGGGATCCTTCTTGAGGGTGCCCGTGTTTGTCAGGATGAAGGAGCTGGCGTCTCTGAACACTTCAACGATAAGCGCGGACAACAGCAACAAAAATGTCCGAAAATTCAGGTTTTCTTAAGTCCTAAAATAGAATGATATGTGGAATGGCGATGCAACATAGAACGCACAAAAGGTCACTTAAAATTCAACGTTGTTTGTAATCTGTTGGTCGCTTGTTTATGTTGTTGCAACAAAGTTTTACTTTCCTTATTTACTTTAATTTCTTTGTTTCATAATCAAAAATGTGAATTTTAGATTGTGATCAACAAGCAAACATTAGAACAATCAAATGCCGTAGATCCTAAGATTTAAAATGTTAAAAAAGAAACGAGTTCATTAAAATATGAAAATTGTACTAAATTCACTAAAAATAATAAATGTGGGAATTTCACATCGATAAACACGATACGCGTGGCAAAAATAAAGATATAATTAAAATGATTCGCTTATTTAACTATCGTACTCGGTGGGCAAGAGGCCAAAGACGACGTAGAAGTTGAACTTGCGCTCCTGACCCGCTTTGAAGTCGAAGTAGGAGTTGGCGTTCTCGTCAAACCACTCAAAAGGGTGCGAAGAGCGCAGAATCTGCATGGGATTATTCTCGGGAAGACGGATCCCAGGGTTCTTCACCACGGCGAAGGTGCTCCCGGCGGCTACGAGAAGAAAGACGGCAATCACCGGAGGGTAGATCTTAGAGACCATGGAAGGGAGGATTTCTCCGAAGAAGACGGAGGACCAGAAGGTCAGCTTCTTGGAAATGGTGCTTAAGAACACCGTCAAGGCACACTGTTTGGTTTGGGTCCCGCGCGGACATTTCACTTTCGAGTCGAGGAAGACGACGCAGGCGGGTAAGGCGGTGACGACGAAGACGTAGTTGACCAACATGGTCGCTCCGGCGAACACTCCGAAGCACCTGAAAGAGGAATTACGGTCAATATGTAAAGGTAAGATGGTATACATAACCGGTCGGAACCTCAAAAATACATAAAGACGTCTAACCTAAGAACGAGGATATCAGAGGCGGCGTTAGCAAAGAAGGCGACCGCCGTGGTGGCCGAAGTGACGAACATAGCGATGGCGGCATGCGCCAAAGCTTCCCTGAGCGCGTCTCGGCACCTTTCCTTGTCGACCTTAACGTATATGTATGTAATGGGGCCTACTTTTGCCGCCTTTTAGAGTTAAACTGTAGTAGAATTGCAAAGAAGATTCTGCAAACCCCAAAAATAGTCTTTTTTGTTTTCTCACCGTGCCATGGAGAGAAGACGCCTCGGACAAAGACTCTTCTAGCTGTGGGTCTCTCTTCTTGAAAAGACAAACCAGCTCCTAAAACACTGGATATGTCTTTTAACCAAACATGAGTCAAACCGATTTACGCTTCGTGTAGCAGTAGTTGAGCAAGAAGGCGTCATCCGCGCCTATGGCGACGATGAGCACGAAGACGAGGAGGTTAATAAATGGAAAGAAGGTGATGCCGAAGACGACGGTGTAGAGGAAGTAGGCAGATCCTACGGAGAGACCAAGGCCTACGGTCACCACCAGAGTGAACAGGAAGCTTTGGCTGTAGAGCAGGATGCCGAGGACAACTGAGATCATGGAGACTCCGGCGAAGACGGAGTCAGTGAGGAGAGCCTTCTCGAAGAACGCCTCCTTTGCGTTCATGTAGAGCCCTTTCACTTCTACGTGATTGCTGTCCTTGTAGAAGTTCACGATGTTGTTGTAGAGGGTACGGTAGAAGTGCAGATTCGCCTTTACGTTAAAGTTAATGAGGATGGGCATCGTGGCGGCCACGTGGATAGGATCGGAGGGGCCAATGCTCCCGGCGTCGAACTGCCTCGGGAAGATCATGTTCCTAAGCTGGACGTTGATGGAAGAGTCGCAGAGACCCGAGCGGTTCTTGGAGACGGAGGTGCAGTTGAGCAGGGACTCCTTGAAGTCGTCGATCCTGCAAGGAGATTGTGGGCTGGATTCAGCTGGGTCATCTAAACACATACTGGTCTTGGGTGAGGTCCTCGCATCCCTTCTTCGACTGCAGATCCGAGCACAGCGCGTAGTATGGGGCGTTGAAGGAGAACTTAAGTTGCGTGGTGACGGAGCTGACATTGGTGGCGGAGACTGTTTCGGCTATTAGAGTGTCCAGATGGCAGAGTTCTCTCATGACGGGCAGTGTGAAGAGCTATATAAGGGAGCAGATTAGCATGGTGAGGCTGTACGAGCCCTAGTTTTTCGTAACATCGCAGACACAACCTTTGTCGTGGCGAGACCAGCACTCAACAAGGCAGGAGAGAAAACGATTCCACAGTTGTATGTCTCGCCACGACAACAGGAGATTAGGAGATCCATCGACCCCAAACCATCCCACGTCATGCAAAACAAATTTCTCTTGCCTGTTCCATGGAGTCGATCCTCCAGATGACCTTTGACAACACCATAGTGTAGTCGTAGGGCAATTGTGAAGATGTACCTAGCGCGGCGTACTGCATGCACACGTCCATCTTGGACACATCTGGCTGGAAGTCGTCGGCTCCATAGTCGTCGTAGTTGATGGTGAACGGTTCCTCTCTGTTATCCAGGTAAGTTCGCCAAGTAGGAAGGTCACCTACGTCGTCGTGAGAACCCGAGCTTCTCGCTTCACCTTCTGCACGGGTTGCAGGTCCTTGGAGGTGGCAAACCTCTCCATCAGGTTCACGAGAGCCATCCGCTGCTTGGCCAGCGGTGTGCCACGGGTCTCAAAGCCAGCGCGCGGGTTGAACGTAAACGCATCGTAGTGGAAGTAAATGCCCAGGAAGGTCATAAGCGAAGCGACGAAACCGGTGACCAGGATCACAAGTAGGGGGTGGAGGAAGATAAAGTCCACGTATCTGGATTAGGGAAGACTTATCGCTGTAAATACCGTCCTTTATCGCATCCTACCTGCCTACAGCAGCCTCGACCACCCGCTTTACCTTTGCACCAACTGTTCTGCACTCGTTCGTCTTCACCTCCCCCATCTTACGTAGCCTAAAAACACCTCCTTAAGCAGCGTCATCCACGGAAAAACACACGTTCGTATACGGGCATAAGTCAAAACTGTCGGCGACATCCCGGCAACGGCTGCTGGCTCACCGCCGAGCAGTAAAGGTTCCGCGAACGCGTCCTAATATTTGTATGCTTTACGTAACGTCGGCGTTCTTAAACGTTATGGGCAAACGGGGTAAGTACGGAGCCGATGTTTGAAGAGCGAAAAAGGTAGATTTGGAGATAAGAGGAGTTGTGGAAAAAAGGGATGACGATGGTCCGGCTGGCAAGAAGGTGGAACGCTTGTTGGCAGAGATGGACGGTTACCGGTTTTCGGTTTCGGTTTTCGGTTTTTTTTCGGTTTCGGTTAACCGAAAGTTTCGGTTTTCGGTTAGTTTCGGTTTCAATTTGTGTCTTAAAGTAAGAACACATTTACATTGAGAACACACTTAAAAGTACATAATATTGCCAGAATAAGTCAGAAAAGTGAGACTGGAATCGACCTAAATGGAATGGACCTGAAGCCAAGCAGAGAAATATTGATTTCGTTGATGAAAAATTGATTTTGGTTTGTACCGGTTTTCGGTTTCGGTTACCGGTCCTTTTCGGTTATCGGTTTCGGTTCGGTTTCGGTTTCGGTTTCGGTTCGGTTTCGGTTAACCGAAACCGAAGAAAACTGCAACCGTCCATCTCTGCTTGTTGGTCAGCTAAACGTTAGAAGTAGGTTAGGAACTGCCCAAAAGATTTTGACGTTTGGCATTGTTTTTTTAAACATAGCATGTTAAATTTTTTTAAACAATACCTTATTGCCTTAAACATTTCGTAATAAATTTCAATATTTCCACGTAATACTATCCAGAACACGTATGGAGAGCAGTAATACTTAATCTCCTATTAAGTGACCTTAACAGGTGTAATTTTGTTATGCGTGAGGTGAGTTGAACCCTATCGGGCCCTCGACGAGGAATAGCTTAATAGCTACAAGCTTTACACCGTCAACGGGATAAGCACATATAGGATGTGTTAATAGCTGAAGAAGACAACAAAAACCAAAGCACCCTCAGACCGATCCCTCCCAGGTAAACACAAACAGCCATTAATGGATTTCCTTCCAGGAATAAACCTCCCGAAGTAGCCGCCGTGCAGCACATGTTATTCCGAAAATAAAGCGTTCGAAAGTGTTTCCGAAAGATTCCGTTTTTGTCGGCCCCCTCGCCTTCTTTTGTCCTTTGGCGTTCGGCTGCTTACTAAGCTTCTTCTTTGTCGACTGTTTCCAAGGTCCGGGCGTAGCCGTGAACGCACCAAAGGCCCTTCTGCGAATGTGTTAGATTTGTTTGCACAATGTTTGTGGCGAGCAAACACTTCCTACGATAATGTTCGAGAAAAGGGTGGGTTTTGTATATCCGATATAGCTGATTTTTTTAGGAACAGCTCCATCCGTCTTCCGCCTGCCTTTCAAGCTTAAACGACATTAACTTCATGATCTGACCATCAATCGACATTTACACCCTGTTGCTTCTAATAGAGGTTCAACAGCTAAGATGCTTGGATGCGAATATCAGTTTCTTGATTATCTGACGAGATATGCAGACCTTAACAAGTGGGACAGCTTTTATTAGACTCTATTGTTCTACTAGAGGTTAAACAACTGACTGATTCTTCATTCTTGTGGTAAAACATCACCCGCTCGTGAATTTCATACTTTATTCCTTTCTGATCAAGAAATTTCGTCGATATGTTATTCTACACATTCACAAACACCGATGAGCAAACTTGCGACTTCTACCAGAAGCTCTGCCTAATAACCGTTTGATTTGAAGCCATTGTGGCCGTTGGGAAGGCTGTGCCCGTTGTGACCGTTCTGGAGCACGTCTTCCTCCGAGTCCGTCTCGATCACTGGAGGAGGCGGACTGGCCGGTCGGAAGCGGGCCTCGAACTTCTAAAAGGGGGATATTAGTCAAGAAGGCTAGGCAGGGAGGTCTTACGCGGATCATCTCGTTGAGCTTCAAGGAAGGGCCCAATCGCAGGCGGAGCGTGTCGACGAAGTCTTCCATCTTGAGGAGCATGAAGGCCTCGCCGTCCACTTCCTAAAGATGTAGAGTTAATGGATAGGGTAAGGAAGCAATCAGAGGTGTAACTATCCCCCGGAAGCGGACATACCTCGTCATAGAGAATATCTGCCGCGGAAGAGCACTCCGTCTTGGCAAGAAACGCGCGGAGCTCTTCCTTCGTCCAACTCCTTGGGTGCTGGAACGCGCTGGCCACAGCTTCCGCCACGGACAGTGGCTTCTCGGGCTCCAATCGTTGTGGGATGTCGTTGTACTCGAGGGCGAGGCCGTCGACCACCCCTTCCAGGACTTCTTCCCCACTGCTCGCCTCATCTCCTCCTTCGGTAGTCTCGCCCTCCTCCTCGTCTTCATCTTCGTCCTCTTCTTCTTCCTCGTCTTCGTCTTCTCCTTCTTCCTCCTCGATGGACTCTTCGGAGGAGCTGTGGATGGGGGCGGAGGGGGCGCCTCCGGTTCGGTAAGAGTCGTCCATGTGGGGATCTTCAACGTGCTAAAACACTCTTATTTAACTCCGCATATTCTTAGTTCATGCCTACCAGCTCATCATCTTGGAATGGAGCGCCGATGTGGAAGTCGAAACTGGCCGGCCGAGGCCGTGAAGGATTCACGGAAGTAGGCGGATTCGGTATGTGTGGAGGAATCGGTGGGTTGGGGTGATTGGAATCATTCGGAGGATTCGGGGGTTGAGGATGCTCCAAAGGATGCGGAGGATGAGGAGGATTCGGCGGGATGTCTCCCAGCTCCGACGAAGAAGTACTACTGTCGCTGTCAGAAGAAGAAGAGTCGAAGTCGATGGACTGATCGTCGGGCGAGAAGTTCCTGGCATCTCCCTCGGCCGCTTCTGCCTCGACAGGCTCTTCGGGAATCCGCGGTTCGTCCACCTCTTCCTCTTCGCTGCTGGAGAATTCGCTCTGTCCTTCTTCCATCTCCTCGCCGTCTTCCTCGTCACCTCCTTCCACGCGTTGCGAATTTGCTTCCTGGAATATACTACTTTTTAGATCTCCATAATTTTGTTGATTTTGCTCCAAGCCACATTTGAGATGATTAGTGTTATTATGCAACATTATAAATGTGCAGAACTGGTCAGAAAACTGAAAAAATGTGAGTAAATAAAGAATGTAAAACTTTGCTACAACGAACTAAACAAGCGACCAACTAAAGCTCAAACGTAAGCAACGGACATCCACCGAAATAGGTTGCCACAAGCAGAATACGATCACTCTCGCGACAAACATCCTCTAGTGAATGTACGAACTACGATTCTATATCTTAATCCTCTACTAATCCGGTGGTAGGTGAAAGCTTAAAGTACATCAAAAGTGGTGGTCCGATGTCATCGTGCGGTATCAGGTTCGCTTCACAACAGCCATTATATATAGCTTCCAATCATGATCTAATGCACAATTGTGACCACTTTTGGCTTTTCCTTGTGTCCGGACATCCGGACACCTCAGGAGATGGCATAAATCTCTGCACCCTTCCATATTTCTTATCAAAACTTAAGATTCCAAAGTATCCAAGCACTCACCCTGTTCTGCAGATTGGATCCAGAAGCCGGGCGCTGCTGCGTCCCACTCCCAGAAGCCCCGTCATCCACGCGGCGGTCCCTCCTGTAGAGCGCTCCGGGAGGCCGTCCGCGGCCGCGGTGACGTCGCCGCACGCCGAATGCGGCGGGGTTCGCGGCGAGTGCGTTCGCCGCTGCGGGGACGAGTCCCACGGCCGGGACGATGTTGACGTGGCCTTCGGGCTGCATGATGACGAGTTGGCGCGTGCGGGCGCACTGCGCGGGGCACAAGAACGGGTCGGTGAAGCTGGGTCCGATGAAGTGGGGACACGCGTCCAACTGGATGAGCATGTAGCGGAGCCAGCCGGCGAACTCTGTCACCCTCTCGCAAACCTCGATGCGGAACCGGAACGGACAGCGCGCACTTCGGTGCTGGTGCTTCTGGCGGGGCCTGAAACCGGGGGTGAGCGGAGAAACGAGCACACGCGACCGACCGGCTCTTGATCTCGAGCGTCTTCCCGCGGGTTTCCCTGTTTTGCCGCAAAAGCGACGCGACGAACGCAGGCCGATAAGCGCACGCGACGATATCGGCGAAGAGCTGTTTGATAAGCACAGGCATGGGGCCGGGTCCGTAGTGCGCTCGCAGATAGCGGATCCTGAGTGGGTTGAGGAAGGGGCCCTGGAAGAAGGAGAGGGGGTTATTTTTGCGAGGGAGAGGTGTTTTTGCTTTTTTTTCTTCTGCAATTTATGAAATCTCAACACCCCTACCTGGTAACATCCTTTGTTCAGCTGCAAAGCCGGCACCCAGAGATCGCGGTGCATCCACACCTCAGGCATGAACGACTTCTTGGAAGTCGTGAAGATCGGCGTCCGCATGCTGGAGAACGACTGCTGAAGGCGGTAGCGGTCGCCATTGTTTCGTTTCTCCGTCATCGAAATGAGCGTCGGAAACTTGTAGATCTCGGCGAGCGAGAGGTCGTTGCTTTCGCAGAAGCCACATGGGAAGAGGACCTCCGATCTGGAAAGAATCATTGTGAGGAAGAAGTAAGGAAGTATAAGGGCCTGAATAAACCTCTGTACATTGACATGGAAGAGAAATTAAGCTCGCCCTGACGACTTTTGGTGTTATGTTTTCCCACATTTTTTTGGTAATTCTTTCCAATTTGAAGATTTTTGGTCGAGACTCCTGTAAGCTACGTCCAAGACATGGCTCACTCACTGGCTCGTGTAGATGAAGGGAGGATTGGCCACTGCGTCCGTGTCATTGTGCAGCCAAATAAGGTGCCTCAGAGTTCGTACTATGGAGAAGGGGTAGCAGAGAGTGCGCCCGTTCTGGATCGAGCAGATCATCTCCAGATGACGCATCTTCTCGATGGGCCGTTGGATCTTTGGAAGCGAGAAACATATCTCCGGGGCACACATGGTCAGATTCAGGCGGGACCGGAACTCGGCCCATGAGAACTCCTCTTTTCCGAACCCTAAGCCATAGATAAGATTAGATTCGCACTTCGCCGCTCACCGTCGGGGATCGTGAGGCGCAGATTGTTTCTCTGGCAGAAACCGCACGGCAGCAGGAAGTAGCTTTTCCTGTTGGCGTAGGCGAGGACCGGGGCCTCCACGTCCTTCACCATCGCCACCATGAAGTAGTGGTCGTTGATGACCTGGGCGATGTAGCCTGGGTAGAAGTTCAGCCGGCCTTTCCAGTCCAGCAGCTCGACCATCATCCCCTTCTGAAGACAAGGAGAGGTAAGAAGCACTTGGGCCATACAACGAAACTCTAGGTAAGACTACTTGTTTCACTTGCCTCGAATCTGTGATTCCCAACTTTGACGGACTCGAAGACGATGTCAGGAACGGCGCGTATCCTCGCCTGCTCCATCCAGGGCTCCGCCTCGGGGCACAGTTTCGTCCCTGGACACTCCTGTGACGCACACCACCCTATCCTGTGGCACCGTTCGTTGGTAATAAATATGTTCTCCGTGTAGTTGGTGCCAGGACAGATCACCTGCAAGTAGCCCCCGTTGTTCTGCCGGATGCAGGCGATGTGCACGGCCAATGGATCCAGGCGGCTCTGGATTTCGAAGTACAGCTCCTCCTGGAAGTAGAGGTAGTTATAAGCGACGGAAAGAAGTACCCCCTACTTGGACGAGATCACTGAGTTTCTTTGTTGCGACTTGTTGGAAATGAGCGGCGGACATGTTCGCCAAGTAGTCCCAGAGCTTGGGCTCCGTCTGTGGCTCCACCTTGAGCTGGGCTTTGATTTTGTACACCTTGTCTTTGCCTCCGTTTGTGTTCTCGCCGTCGGCGAACTCGTCGTCTGCGTCCACGGCGTCCATCTAGAGATGTTAGTTGTTAAGTGGGATATTCGCTTTCGTTTTTCTTTGCATATTTTTGACAAAGGATGCCTAAGGAGTTTACTGGGTCAGGGCGTCATTTTCCGATTTCAAGGTAGCTTAAGCTTTTCTAACCTTGATTTAGCCTCTTTGATTACATGATAAGTGCTGTAAGTGCCAGTAAATCTCACTAGCTGCTTCTACGTTCTACACCACTGCCTTGAGCACGAAAAACTTTCGAAACAAGGTTCAATTCAACGCCCAATTGAGCTTCAAGGGCTTAGGTCTCCACGCTTCACTTTCCTCATCATATCTGAAAACTTATCTACATTGGGTTTTAGGGCTTTCATCTTATACTGTAGCTTCGATTTTCGTACAATTTAACGCTCTGGAGTAAGAATAGAAACGAAGAAGGTAAGGAATGGACCAATCCCGTTAGTAACACGTTCCCTGCTCTGTACCTCCATCTCGGCTTCGGCTTCCAGAGTCGCCGACGATGACGCCGCCTCGTCGTGAGACTGGAGCGACGACGACGGTGTCGGCGAGTAGGCGGCCGCAGGCGTCTCCGCTTCTGGCGGCACGTGCTCCGGGAAGCAGCATCGCTCCAACGGGAACCAATCGATGATGTGATCGCTGTCGATCTCGCCGGCCAGAACCCGTCGACCACACACCGTTTCAACTTTGACCTAAACGACGCCGACGTGTGCTCTGTGCTTCTCGGTTATCGGGAACGCACCCGGATCCAGCGGCCGTCGCCGCTGTGGACGGCGGTGACGGTGCCCGGCCGGAGGCAGCGCTCCGCCACCGTCTTCTCCAGGAAGCGCAGATGCCGGAACAGAGCGGCGTCGTCCGCCGGCAGCAGCGCCGTGCTGTTCATGAAAGCGTTCCATCGAGAGCGCGTCACCGACCGCGACGTCGAAGCCATCGTCGAGTAGCCGAGGAGTTAGCTCATCACGGCCTCAAACCTGGAAACAAACAGAAGAATCGCAAAGCTGCTTCGGGAAGAGATTTCGGAAAGCTTCTTCGCCGGACGCATATCGCCATAGCGGTAGCTCAGATGTGCTGCGGTGTGGGAGGAGTCGCGCTCCGGCTACTGTATTTGTAAATCTTGTACGTTCGGCTCTTACATGTTTTTGCGCGAAACGGGCGTGCCCGGAGCAGAGGAAGAAGTTTCCCGCCGGTCGGCTAGATCGCCACGGGAAACGGAGATTTCGACGGAATTAGCACGGAGACACGGCTTGGCGACGGAGATGGATGTGCTGAAGGCGTGCGGCCTGTTTTCACTCTTTGGCGCTGAGTTCGCTCTTTTTCGTCGCACCGAACATGCAGCGGCGGTAAAGGAGGAAGGGCTTGCGAACGAGCCTGCTTGCATTTATCGATCGAAGACCGCCTTGTTTATGCACAGTTGCATGAATCCGGCTACGATTAAGAAGCGGCTTCCGAGAACTGAAGAGCCAAAGGCAAGTGCCCGTGACCTTTGGAGGAGGCCTTTTTGGGAACAAGGGAGAGGAATGGTGCTTTTGAACGCGTAAGGAGAAAGGCGATAGAGAGTCCTGGATTCCAAGTAGAGGCTGGACCGACGGAAGTGTTTTTTACTCGACGTCACCAGGTCACCGGGCAAAACAGAGAGATGAATCAGTTCAGGAATGACGTGAGGTGGAGCTGGCTGTCGAACAAAGAGCCTAGGTAAGAATGGTCATGGACAGCAGAAGCTCGAATGACAATCAATGTCGAGAAGAACATCTTTGATTCTTGGAAATATCAATTTCTTCGGAGCAATGTGGTCGTAATCAAAATAGCGGCTTATTCCAAATTAAATTCTCGGTAAACACTTATATATCATTCCTAACTGCGATTAGACCCTAATGATACAATAAGAGCACACATAACAGAACGGTTCCGGAAAGCATTGTATTTGTTAACTGTTAGCAGAAGATTCAGAAGATATGTGTGGCTAAGATCTTTTTACTTGGGATAGCCGCTTTCTAAGCCTCGCAGTTATCTCTCAGTGTGAGAGGTCGTTGGTCTAAAGTTGGTCGACTCCGTTGGATCGGATTCACTCGTTCCAGCAGCAACGTGGACTGGGTTTCTGCTAAACAAACTTGTCAACGAACGGAACACCATGATAACGATCGTTCTACAAAGCCAGATGTTAATTGTTGAGCGTAGCTAAAGGGACAACCAACAGGGGATCTTAAGAAGTGCCGTATGACAGACCAACTTCGTGGTAATGAAGCAGGCACCGGTGTGGAGGTACCGTCTTTCCTAACATCCCAAATCATTAACTGTGTCCGACATTTGCTCGGGTCGTAAGATGCTTCGTCGAACAGAATTCGGGTTCTCCGGCGGAAAATGACGAGCATTGGTGACGTTCCGAAATTTTCCCTGAAGGGTTGAACCTCTTAAGTTTACAAACTATCTGAATCTCTGTCCTAAGGCGATTTGAAGTCAAGCGTGGGCAAATTCAGGCTTTTAGGGTGACAGCTGCTTCGGCGCTCCTACTTTCGTGGCCTTATGGATTTACGGAGTTTTGTGGATTTACTGCTTCCCTTTCCATGAAGTGGTTCCTGTTTTCCTGAAACCGCGAAGTGGTTTCCTGTTCCTCGATTTCCTTGTCTCTGCGCTTATATTTTTTCGTTCTTCGCGCGGTAATCTTGTCACCGTTGTCCTAACCGCGCCTCCTTCCCAGGTCAACTAAAAAACGATGCATCCAGAATCGGATGGCGGTTTTCTTGTCATCGACTTTATACAGTTTTTCGCCTTTGCGTGAGTGCTGCTTCGGCACTCTCCAGCACTCCAAACTTCGGCACTCCACAAATTCAGGCTTCTAGGGTGCGTGCTGCTTCGGCGCCCCTTCTTTCGGCACTGTTGGTTTTATGAATTTACCGCTTCTCTTTCCATTGAGTGGTTGTTTTGTTTTCCTCTGCTTCCTTGTTTTCGTGCTTATACTTTTTCTTCTTCAAGCGGTAATCTTGTCTCCGTTGTCCTAACCGCGCTTTCTTTCCAGACCAACGAAAGAACCATGCATCCAGAGTTGGATGGCGGTAAGTTATTCTCCTATTGGGCTCTCCTGTGACTGTTGCTTTTTTCAGATGCGCTCGAGAAGCGCAGGGTGAAGCAACTGGTGGACGAGCTGGACGACATCTGCAAGGTCGAGGGAATCCAGCGACAAGAACGCGTCATCACCGAGAAGAAGCCTGCCGGCTCTAAAGGCGAACCAATCGAGCTGCAGACCAACGTCTTCGGCGTGAAGCTCCCGTCCCTCAGCGTGTACCGATACGACGTCCAGATCACAGCGCAGTTCGAGGGACGGACGAAGAACATCGAACTGGAGTTCACGAAGAAGACGAAGGCGGACCATGTGGCCACGCACAGGAAGGACCGATGCCGAGAAATCTTCAGGCTCCTGAGCGAAGAATACTCCGAGTTCTTTGGCCAGCCGCGTCACGCGGTGTTCTACGACTGCCAGGCGCTCATGTACTCCGTCAAGAGGATCCCAGCCCTGGAACAAAAGGTTTGTTTTTGACGCGCAACTTCCACTTAATGACCTTTTCAGAGTCCGCTCAAGATCAGGATGCGATTCGACCAGGAAGACCAAGTCCCGGAGTTGCTGGAAGGCGTGAAGAAGGTCACCATCAAGCTGACGAAGATCCCCGGCAAGCTCCCGCTGGACGACCTGTCCTTCATCAATGCGGAGACCATGGAGCGGGACACTGCTCTCCAACAGTTCCTGCAGTTGCTGATCAACCAGCACGTCATGTTCTCACCGTAAGTCTTAACATCAATACGCCGACATTCAACGTACTTTTCAGGGAAGACCATATCTCCTACACGGCCGGTTTGAGCTACCTCACCGACCCGACAAAGCATGGCTTCGCGGAGAAGGACTGTCCACGGCTGGAGGGCGGCAAATGCCTGAAGGTTGGCTGCGAGAGGTCGGTGCACTTTGTGGAAGGACCCAACGGCGACGGGAACGCTTGTGCGGCTTTGGTGCTCGACACAAAGAAGACAGCGTTCCATGAAGACGGCCTCCTCATCAAGAAGGTTGCCTCGCTGGTCCACAACTTCGACGCCGCCCGCAAAATGAGCAACTCTGACGTAGCCAAACTCAATAGTGCACTTAAAGGTCAGTTTCTCCAACGTAAAAAAAACGTCATTAATGTCGTCTTCCAGGACTCTTCGTGAGAAGCACTCACACTGCCAATTCCCGGACCTTCGCCATCCACGGCGTCGTAGAGAGCACGGCCGACGAGCAGCAGTTCTGCCAAGGAGGTGGGGAGTACTCCACGATTTCTCGGTACTTTAAGAACCGATACGACATCGAGCTCCGGTAAGTGTTAGTAGAGAAAGCCATATTGACAAACACCCCCTTGCAGGTTCCCGAACCTTCCACTGATCACCGTCTACGAGAAGAACTCCACCTGCTACTACCCCATCGAAGTGCTGAGCGTGTGCGCGAATCAGAGAGTCCCATTCAGCCAACAGACGTCAGCTCAGCTCGCTCAGACCATTCGGGTCAGTTCTTCTCCAAGTCTTCCCTTTTGTTTGTTCCATTTCCGGACCACAAGGACGAAGAATCTTGGCATTAAGATTCATTACTGGCTTCTAAACTACCTTCTACTTCCAGGCCTGTGCAGTACCGCCCATTGACCGTGCGCTCCACACCAAGACCAATCTGAAGTCACTTGCATTGAAACACAACAAGTTCTTGGAGCATGCCGGCGTCAAGGTAGCTTCGAAGCCGATGATGCTGAAGGCTCGTGTGATTAACCCTCCCGAAGTGCTCTACGCTGACCGTGAGCATGTCCAGCTCGAGAACGGCTCCTGGCGCACGGCTCGAGGAAGAGGCACGTTCATCAAGCCGTCCACTGTCCGAGGCTGGGCTGTGTTCCTTCTTGCTGGATCGTCTTGTGCAATCGGAGAACGGGAAATGCGGTGAGTTTCCTTATCGTCGAGCGATCTATCTGCTACTTTCAGGGCCTTCATCAACGGCTTCAGAAGAGAGTGCCAGAGCAAAGGCCTGAGAATGCCCGAACCCGATCTGGTGAAACGCCTGCGACCGGAGGCCGCTCAAGTGGACAACGCCATGGAGAAGTGCTCGAAGCGCGACATTCCTTTCGTCCTGTTCATCACCGACGACAGCATCAAGGACCTCCACAGTGAGTCCAGTCCAGAGCTCCAGCCTCCTACTTAAGGCATTTGCAGAGTCCGTGAAGCTCATGGAACTGAAGTGGAGGATCGTCACTCAGGATCTTCGCCTGTCGACCGTCATGTGTGTAACAACGAAGAACAAGTGGCAGACGCTGGACAACATCGTGGCGAAGACGAACGTGAAGCTCGGCGGCATCAACTACGAAGTCAGCGTGGCCAACGAAAAGAAGTTGTGAGTGTTTGTTCCTTAGTTCCTAATAAACGTGAATTGTTATTAGGTCTCGTCTGAAGGCCGGAAGCCTTGTTATTGGGTTTGCCGTCAGCTACTCCAACGTTCGTAGCCTTGGTCCCACTGCCAAGCAGTCAGCCGTAGTTGGAGTAGGTTTCGTGGGATTGGTTCCATTCTATCGACCTCATTTAGTACGCCGCCAACATCAAGGCCCATCCTGACGACTACATCGGCGACTACTTCTTCGAAGACTCCGTGAACAGCGACAAGATCACGTCGGTCATGGGCATCGTCGAGGACTGTGTGCGACGCTTCCGTGACAGCAGAGGACACTACCCGACCGGAGTCATCGTCTACAGGAACGGCACTTCCGAAGGTCAATACGGCTACGTCCAGGAGTACGAGATCCCGATGATCGAGCGCGCAATCGAGAACGCCGGGGCCAGCCAAGCACCCCTCACCTTCGTCATTCCCCAGAAGATGCACAATGTCCGGCTGATGCCGCGCTACTTGAGATTCAACGATCGGGTCGTGGAGCAGAACGTCAAATCAGGAACGGTCCTCGACCACGGCATCGTCGATCCGCTCTACACCGAATACTACATGAATTCCCACGCGGGATTGGCTGTAAGTTCATCCGATCCTCATCCTTCCTCAACTGCTTCTTACAGGGATCTAGCAAGACTCCCCGCTACACTGTACTCTACGACCGAAACGCCCTCAGCATGGACGAACTTCAGATGCTGACCCACTCGTTGTGCTTCGGATTCCAGATCATCAAGCAGGCCATCTCGCTGCCTACTCCCGTCATGGTCGCCGCTCGCTATGCCGACCGTGGACGAGCGCTGTTGGACGCTGCCGATGACAGTTGGCTGGATGAGAAGACCACGGACCGAGTCGATTACGCCGATCTGAGCAAGAAGCTTTCGTACCGAGGAACGGAACTGGAGAACCTCAGGGTGAACGCTTGAGGAATGTACATTGTTTTTTGTTACTATGCAAATCATTAGTTGACATAAAATGTCGTTGTTGCATGTGAAAATTGCGTAGTAGTTTCGATGTCATATCTAAGGACAATGGAGCTTGGGAGGGGTGGTGCGCCAGGTGATATGACTGGCATAGGATGGTGGCTTCTAGGGCATTGCCTTCGTCAAGGGTGCTCTCTATGAGCGACCTGAAGCAACTTTCAGGGAGAAGGTAGATCCGAAGCCTATCTGAGGCTGGATGACTTTGTTTCGTGAGACGGACTCGATCCTCTTCTCATGGAGAGGAGGAACGCCGAGGACTGGACTCAATGTACTGATCAACGTGCTTTCACAACGAGTCCGGTTCCTCAAATCGTGTTTTGTATATGTGCATCTCAATTTTCCCACTCATGGACTCCTACACAACGATTTCCCACCATCACAGACGACGAAGAACCACTTTCCGGCAGATCAGCGCGAAGTGGAGAACAATTCTCCATGCTTTGAATCGGTCTCTAGAAAGGCTTCCACTGAATGATCTTCATGATGTCTGTCTTTTTATTTGGCTTTTCGTGTCTTTTGTGTCTGTTTTGTGCTTTTCTCTTCTCATCTTTCGTCTAAATGTTTTTTCCTGCTCTGAGTCAGACTCCCCAAAACAGTCTTGGCGTGTCTGGAAAAAGTCTTCTAGTATGATCTGGTATGATTGTGTGTCACTTGTGTCACTCGATTGCTGCCTTCTTGTGTCCATTCTGTGCCCACAATAGGTTTCCCCTCGTCCGCCACGCTGAAGACGCAACTTATCAGGTGAAGTGTAGTCTGTGCCAGCGGCACTCTCAGCGATGATAAGAGCTCCTCCCACAGCCACTCTTCGGCCTGCATTTGTTGTTTACGGGTGCGCGCCGTGCGGAGAGCCACAGATCGATGCGCCCTCGAACGGCCTTGTCGCCGAGTGCCGTCGATCGAGCGAATCAAAAGCAAATAAGACGTGAATTTTCAGAAACGATGGGTGCCTTGGCGAAACTCGTCTTCGCCGCCGCTGTCGTCGTCGCCGGTGTGAACATCCACTTCTACCTCCAGAATGCGAATCGCAAGGTGAGTCAATTTTTGCTTAAGCGTTATACTCTGGGCGTCCCTAAACTGACACGGGAACATTCCCAGATGTCGCACCTACTTTTGAGATTGAAATAGATGTGACACTTGGGGGCGTCCCTTTGTCAGCCTGGGAGACCATCGTGAAAATGAATATGTCTTTGAAAGCGTGAAAGCTCGGTTTCTTTCTCGATTTCTCTAACTACTCTACTACTACCTAAAAAAGGCAAAATCTGCTAAGAAGAAGCGAAGGAGTCGAGCCCCGTGCCATCCCTTAAAGTTTGAGTTGACTTCTCCCATAACTTCTCGCACAGTTGTAGTCTCTATCAGTTCAATGCTCGTGAAGGTACTGACTGGTCCTATCGGTGCCTATTAGCCCAAAGCGTTCTAACGCCGTTGTTTTTACGTGCCTAGAATGAGCAAATAAGCGTTGTTTGTATGGGTGCAAAGACTAAAAAACGACTGTTATCAATCAAAACAAGTGATTCTGTGTTTCTCGGACTTTTTCCTCGGACTTCTTGGACCCTGTTTGGACGAGGGGCGTAATAACAGTGAACATGTTGTTTATGCTAGCAAAAGCAAAGTAAACAAGCAAAAATGTTCTTGGAAGAAGAGAGAGCTATTGGATCTTGACTTTAGGTAACCAAAATTGATTATCCTTTCATTTCAGCTAGACATTCCCACAGATGGATACTTTGGCGCCGGCAAGAAGCACCCTGACAACACCGCCATCAAAGCCTTCAAGATAAATGTCCCTGACACTACTCTTCAGGTATAATTCTGGTTCCTCATCCTCATGTTTTATTCCCGTTATTTAGGATCTGAATCGTCGCCTGGAGCAATCTCGTCTTGGACACCAGACCCTCGAAGACGTGGACAGCTTCGAGTATGGTTTCAACTCGAAGTACCTACTTGAGGTCAAGGACTACTGGCTGAAGAAGTATGACTGGAGGAAGCACGAAGCGATCCTGAACTCATTCCCTCAATTCACCACCGAGATCGAGGGTCTCAACATCCACTTCCTGCGTGTGGAGCCCCCGAAGACCTACAAGAAGATCTACCCTCTGCTCATGGTTCATGGATGGCCCGGAAACGTTTTCGAGTTCTACAAGATCCTCCCGATGCTGACGGACCCTAACAAGTATCTCCCCGGGGCGAAGCAGGACTTTGCCTTCGAGGTGATCGCTCCTTCTATCCCTGGCTATGGCTGGTCGGACGCTGCGAAGAAGACCGGCCTCAACCAGATCTCCGTGGCGCGCATCTTCAAGAAGCTCATGGAGAGACTCGGGAAGCCAAAGTTATCGGATATTTCGACTCCAGAGTCCTAATTCTAAAGTTTAGGTTCTTCACCCAAGGAGGCGACTGGGGCTCTGCGATCACCACGAACCTGGCAAAGCTCTACCCGGACAACGTGCTTGGTGCCCACCTCAACATGTTCTTTGTGATGCCACACTCCAACGCGAAGACGCTCTTCCTCCACGTCCTCGGCCACTTGTTCCCCTCTTGGGCCTTCGGATCTCCCACCAACCACATGTTCAGCATGAAGACTTTCTTCTTGGAAGCTATGAAGGAGAGCGGCTACATGCACATTCAGGCGACGAAGCCAGATACGGTAGGCGTGAGCCTCAACGACTCTCCGCTTGGCTTGGCTGCCTATATCCTCGAGAAGTTTTCCACGTGGACGAACAACCAGTACCGGAGCCTGCCTGACGGAGGAATTACAAAGTAAGTGACTTTTAGTGGACAGAAACAGTTAGCTTCTTTAAAATCCAGTAGAAGAAGCAGAAGAAGGCTTCCGAGGGAGTATAACTGATTTCCTGGGTTTCTTCAAGAACAAGTCGATCCTCCTTGGCTTAGGCCCATCTATTGTCTACCCTTCTTTTTCAGGAAATTCACGCTGGACGAAGTGCTCACCGTAGTCATGATCTACTGGACGAACGGGAACATTGTCGCCTCGCAGCGCTTTTACAAGGAGTTCTTCCTCGACCCTAACATGGACCCGCTTGGAAAGAAGTACCTCTCCGTGCCTACAGGCTACGCCTGCTTCCGCCACGACTTCCCTAATCCGATTCCGGAGGAGATCGTTGCGGCCAACGCCAACCTGACCCACTTCAAGGAATACCCAGATGGAGGCCACTTCGCCGCCCTTGAGGCTCCGAAGTCCGTCGCCACCGACGTCTTCACCTTCGTGGGGAAGGTCGAACAGCTTAATGACGGGAAAATCTGATTTATCTGGACTTGAATTCCAATGGTACGCGGTTTGAATGTAATTTGACCTTCTGATTTATTTTTACATTATTTAACAGTAAACGCCTTACAGATTTATGCAGGATTTCATATAGATCCATGGCTCTGTGACCCTCCCTAGTTGAAGGAGGACTGGATCTGCTGGAGGCCGAGTTCCTTCTTCGAGAGCTCGCGAAGCTCTGCTTTCCGCACCTTCCCCGTGGCCGTGAGGGGGAATTCATGCTCCTTCTTGAACAGGACGTAGCGAGGGATTTTGCACGCGGCTATCTATAAGGGATTCTAAAGGAGACCGATCACGAAGAAGTCACCTTTCCGCGACAGAACTCCTTGATCGCTTCAGCGGTTATCGCGTCGTGGCCATCCTTGAGCCGGACCCACGCGCAGAGTTCTTCTCCGAAGCGTTCGTCCGGGACTCCGACGATCTAGAGGACAGAAGAAGTCCACATGTGAAGAAGAAGTGACCGGATCGTATGAAGACTTACGTGGACGTCGGCGACGGCGTGGTGCTTGAACAGGAACTGCTCCACCTCTGCGGGATAGATGTTCTCTCCCCCTCTGATGACCATGTCCTTCAGCCGACCAACGATGTTGATGCTCCCGTTCTCGTTCATGACGGCTGTGTCCCTAAACAGCTCCTTGTCCAGTGCTACCAACCTCTCGACTTACCCTGTGTTGTACCACCTCTCAGGCGTGATCGCCTCGTGGCTCCGTTCCGAATCTCCCCAATACTCCCTCATGACGGACCAGCCCCTCACCCTAAGCTGACCCTGCTGCCCCTTGGGAACGACGCAGCCCCACTCGTCGACTACCGTAACCTCCAAGTGGTCCATCGGGTAACCAACGTTCTTGATTCGTTCAAATGGCGGATCCTCGAAGAAGGAGCACGTGGCCACGGGGCTTAGTTCCGTGGAGCCGTAGAGCACCACCAGGTCCTGCAGGTTCATCTCGGTGACAAGTGACTCGCAAAGGGATTTAGGACAAGGCGCTCCTGAGATGTAGCCCACGTGGAGCGAGGAAACGTCCGAGTCCTTCCGTCGTGGGTGGCCGAGGATGTCGATGTGCATGGTTGGGGTGCCGTAGAGCACGGTGCATCTGAGAAGTGGCGAAGTAAAGTAAGGTTTTAGAACCTTTTGGGCTGAAAGATGACCTACTTCTCCTGCTCAATCGCCTCGATGGCCTTCTCTGCGTTAAAGGCTGGTGACGGGAACACACAAGTGGCTTTGTGGACGACGGCCGCCAGCGTTCCCATGACGCAGCCGAAGCAGTGGTACAGCGGGTTCGGGATGCAGATGACGTGGTGCTAAACCTGGGGATCACTCATGTAATACAGACTTTATGCTGAACAACTGGTCAGCTTTCTGATCATACCTTCTTGTCAAAACCCGTCCTCTTCCCGACGAAGAAGGCGTTGTTGACGACGTTGTGGTGACTCAGAGTCGCCGCTTTAGGGAATCCCGTCGTACCCTAAAGCTCACGTGAAGCAGGGAGACTTTTGGGAGACACAAACACTGGTGTACTGTATGTTGACGGGCTGGTCGAAGGAAATCTTCCGGGAGAGGTCCTCCAGTAGCTCCTCCTCTTCCTTCCCACCGGAAGCTACTATGTCCGTGAAGTTCCAGGCCCCTCTACAACGCCACGTTCATCGGCTACCGTATACACGATAGGACCTGAACTGTCGGCCCTCGTTCCCGAAGATGATCAGATGCTTCAACTGAGGAAGCATGTTATCATGGACGAGTCCAACGCCTTCTTTCTCTCGGGCCAGATGTGGAACGACTTCGCTGAGAGCCCTGAAGAGAGTTTGGATGAGATCTGTGCGGGATCCTCAATGTGGTCCCGCAACGCTCACTATGTATGAAGCATATGTTGCAATAATTGTATGTAATGACCTGCTTATCGAAGAATCTCTCCATCAATGACTCCAGTGATCTCACCTGTAGTAGTTCGAGTTACGGTACTCCGTCGGGGTGATCAGAGCTTTGACGCCGACCTGTCGAAGTGCGTATTCCAGTTCCTCGGTTTGATACATCGGATTCACGTTGACGAGGATCATCCCTGCCAACGCCGTGGCGAACTGCGTCGTCACCCACTCGTAGTAGTTGGGCCCCCACATGCCCACCCTGTCACCCGGGCGGAGGCCCAGTTTCAATAGGCCCTTGGCTAGGTATCGACTCTGAAAAGTTGGGTAATGCGCACAATTCAGAGCAAAGATGATCGCTGATTCAAACAGGGCAAAATTATCCTAGAACCTATCTCTTTCGAACAATAAAAGTGTCATGAAGTCTCCGATTTTGGGAAGAAGAGTTCCTTGAAAACGGTCACTAATTTCGAACACATGTCAATTACGAATAATCCATATGGATAGGAAGTAAGGCACATTTTTGTAGAAGTCCCGCAAACGTTCTCTGTGATTCGTACTATGGTCCCCATTCTTTGCTCCCTGCTCGTCCTATGTTGTCCTGTTTACATAGTTTTACGTGACTTCCCAACAAAAGTCCAATTTTGAAAGCTTTAAGGACTCACATCTTGAAGAACTTCACAGAAGGTTTTCCGAATGTCCTGATGCCGGAACACAAACAGCTCCTGGTTAGGTACCTCTTCTGCACTCTTCAGAAGCATCTCCCCAACGGTGGCATTCAAAAGCGGAGTCGACGAAGCCATGTGCGCGTAGCTCGGCTGAGTGGCCGTGCAGAACCATCTGAAGGCTGTATGCTAAGATAAGTGCACAGGAGAGCACCTTGAGAGTCGGAACGGGAAGAAGTTCAGCCGTCGAGCCAACATCTTCCTTCTGGTTCCTGGTGATGATTACAGAGTTGGTTGCAAAGGGGGTCGACTCGTCTCGAAGCAAACAACGACTGTTTTGCGACGCTAACAATCGATCGATCAGCTCTGCCTTGATCATGGAGCCACCTATTGACACTTAAGAGGAGATGATGCGAGTGGTTTTTGACATCCACGCTTTGCAGCCTCAAAGATCATTGGTGTCGATAAGAAGGTGCAAGACGATGTTGCTTTCGCCTCAAGGGTGGACCACCCTTCTTATGTTCGTCTGCACCCTCACACGGCTGGGATCAGACGGTCGTCCAGAGCTGGGCTTGCCTCGGCAGCCAATGAATCTACTACTGAGAAGGATCATAGTTCAACTATCCATTTTACACAAGAGTTTAGCTATTCTATTTTTAGCGCAGCTGTAAGGTCGTCTTTGAGTTCAACAAACAGAGAAACAGGGAGCAACAGTTGGTGTCGTTCATGCGAGAGCAGCAGGACTCACCGAAGGAGAAGAAAGAGATTGGAATGTCCAAGCAAGAGATCCAGGGCGAGAGCATCAACTACCTCTCGCAAGCCACCGGAGACGTCAAGGAGCGGTCCACGATGATCATTAATCATTTTTAATGTCATTAATAATTGTCGCACCAATACATATTGTCAATGTATTCTATTTTAAAAGCTTTTCATGTGTAGTTGTTCGTTTTTTTTCTTATGACCCTCTTCCAAACTGAGGCTTTTAACACAAATTCCCTTCTTCGATCTGAAGTGGCTGCGTAGGTAAGAAATGTAAAATACAAGGGGTTTACGGACGTATCTGACGAATATTTACCCGAAGCTCCTTTACACACAGTCGAAGCCATCCATTAGTGCTAATGCCCCGTGATTCTTCTCCCAGTGGGTCTTGAAGCATCTCAGCTTGACCCTAAGATCGTTGAAATTCCGCTGTGCCATGCCTTTAGTGTCACCGTCGGAACAGTGTCGAAGACGGATCATGCTCTGTCGACGACCGATGATGCTCCAGCAGCGTCAAGCGCCGTTCCCATGCTTCCACTTAAAAGCTGTACTGTCTGGCGCTCTTCCGGTCACCGTCTACGCTTCTCTTCTAAAGACGCTCTCTCTAGCGTCGTGCACTTTGCCGACGCGCGGCCCTTGTTGTAACTTGCATAAATAAGCGCCAGCGAAGTTTAATCTCATTCCATCTCAATACCAAGGCTTCTTCACATCATGGAGTCCTGATCTTCGTTGATTCCATAGATTTGTGTAGATGAATGAAACGGTATTTGCTCTTAGGTGACGTGGGTGACAAACCAGGGCGGTCATATATGATAGCCGGTTTAATAGCCGAGTTTATCAACAACCAATATTTGCTTGATCGCGATTTCTTCGGCGTTTATACGCGGAAATATGAACTTTGTTTAACTTGTCCATTTCCTTAAGAACGTGAAGACGACCATATGTGGTATTATGCGCTACTTTGGAGACTGTTGCTTCTTATCCTTTACAATACTCCGGAAGGGTTTGGATCTGTAGCTGAGAAGGTTGAAGACATGAGGATGGTGGAACTGGACGTTCCCGAAAAATTGAGGAACCTGAATGCCTTTACAGTCAAGGATGGATGGCTGTACTACTCCGAAAACTATGGCCAGATCAAAGTTTATAACTTGTCGACAGAAGAGGAGAGAACGCTAAAGGACGGCTTGAGGCAACTGTTAAGTGAAGAAAGTCTGCACTACGATGTGCGCTACGACGTACGTGCACAGGGAATTTCCTCCGTGAATGGACGCATTAACGTGATGTACGGTCATTATGGACGAGGGTTGTCGTCGAACGTTGTCGAACTGGATATTCACGTAGGCGAACGTGAAGACGTCAGAGTTTCGCGGAAGCACCCCCTTGGAGAGTAAGTTCTAACAATGGCCATTGAATTCACCCTCGATGACTCACTTTAGTTCGGAACGAGTATCATCGTCCTTGGTGCGCGTACACAATCGAATATTTAGCTTAGAAAACTACCGGTTTTACGAAGATCCTGGTGTTGGTGAGTGCATTTTACTAACATGAACAACGTTAATGGCTTTGTTGTTGAGTGTGTGCTTCTATATATAGCCCACTATTATGGGGTCGATGCGTATGAAATTCATTCTTTGAGCTACTCGGTTTACACTAATTTAGCATAACTTTTATAGTATAATTTTCTTAGGCTGAGAAATTCTTGCCTTTTGAGCTTTTAACACAAACCATGCACCTTTTCCCACACAGTCAGTAAGAGAAACTACGGTCCTACGCACAGCTAAAACAGTTATAAACTTGTCAGTCTTAAACAAAATATTTTTGGAGCACCCCACAACGGTGCATCATACGTGTCTTATCAGCAAACATAGTCAGGGTTTTATAGTGTGGCGCATATGAAAGGACACCATTTTCACTTATCAGTTTATCGCTCGTACTACTATGGGCCCTCAAACGCATGCTGCATTAGACAACTTTCAAGCCATTGGATCGCTTTTTGAATACGATTAGTATAGGTCTTTTTATGGAGGTTCCCGAAAGATCACTATCAGTAGGACATCTTAAAAACGCTGCTGGAAGACTCACAGTTGTAACATGTTAATGCCAGATCAACGTTACAATGCCTTCACCTGGAACGGACTTATGTGCTACTTGACAAACGAGGGAGACGATTTCTATCTGAACTCCTTCCCTTTGGAAAGTGGAGGGAATGAAACGACAAGAAAACAGCTGTGGTTTTTGAACGACGCTAGGGAGGCGCTTGGTTGGAGGAGAAGCCGATCGTTCGTGTGTGGAGACGCCGTTTACATATTCTTCTCGCGTAAATATCCGTCCTATTCCACTGCTTCTACTCGCCTTGTTCGGATAAATCTGCGGTAGGTCGTCTCTACACGAGGCCCAAGTCCAGTACATTCAGGGACTCTACGATAGCGGACGTGACTCACATAGTGAAAGGCGTGACCGATATAAAAACTATACGCGAAGGTGCCGAAGACGGAGAAGCGGTGTATCTAATCGGAGAGCACGGAGCTCACAGCAGGAACACACTTTGGAAGTTATCGTGCCAACCAGTGAATAGTACAGTCTTACTTTGCATGCTTCATCGTGCATGCAGCATTTAGATCGCGCAGATCACGGCTATTTTCTCAACAAGGCCGAGAAGGAGAAGAAGTTTGTGGCGAAGCATAATTTAACGATCGAAGAGGATATTGAGTCCCAGAGAACGCAGTTGTTAAAGGAGTTAAACGAAAGCATGGATAGCAAACTCAAGGTGTGTAATCCCACCAATGCATGTACTAAAGCTCTGTTCTAAAGACGTTGAAGGAGACACTGGAGGCCATGGCGACGATTAAGAAAAATGTCCTCGAGGATGGAAATGTTCCCGCACTGTCAGCTGAATTCAATGCTGAATTCGCAAAGTATGAAGAACTCGCCGCCAAAGCTCAACTTGTAACCCTCCTTCGGTGGTTAAAGTAGGAATAATGATATGGTTTCTAGGAGAAAAAGGCGTTCGAGGAGTGGACGGAGACCGTCGTTGCGAGCTTTCACGAATAACATCCTTTCTTTTTAACATAATAGAAAACCACTCCATATATTTTTAACTCACATTCTTCGCATTCTTCACGACTACATATATGCGTCTGTTGTCAAATTATCTTCTATGCTGTGATAAATGACAAGAGGACCTCATCTGACAATAAAACAAATTGTTGTCTCGTAGATAAAGCATCTAAACCTGACATTGGTAAGCCAGGACGGTCGAAGACATGTTCTCCGACTCTATTGCCGACTTCTCCTTATATATTGAAGGCCACCACCATCTGTATGCTGGTAGCCAATCTAAAGATCATCCTTCCTTAAAAAAGAAACGCTTTAAGAAATAAGATATATAATAAAAGAAAAACTAGAAGATAAGAGCATTCCCGAAATTTGTGGCGTTGCAAACCGATATGCTTTTCGGCTTAAAACGGGTTCGCGTAGGAAGTAGTAATAACGGACGAACTGATAAGGACTAGTCGTTGCTAAGCAGTCGATGCTTCGTCCCTCTATCGTAGTTGCGGGCCACAGTGACTGACAATGATAAGACTTCTTCTTGGTGTCCTTATTGTGTTTTACTTTGTATGTATTTTTCGTATGAACAAAGTCTTCGGAGAATAAGATCGAGAATGTCATCGCGATTTCCGTTGCAATTTTTCAAGTAGGTTCGATGTGACTGTCGCTCGCTGCCGCCAATCGTGGCAGAGAGACCAGTCGGCGGATACTCTCGAGTCGGAGCATCACCCCTCCGCTCCTCGCGGTTGGCCGCCCGTCGTACCCTATTGCCAGTTCTGTATGGTACCTGTTATCATTCCTTCTCTTCGATAGAGGTTATTCATACCAACGAATCCTATGGCACAGCATGAACCCCCGCCATCACATTCGAGTGAGGTTAAACAATATGATCATTACTTGACCTATGCAGCTTTTGCCACATGACAATATCGCTGTGCGGGATGTTCCTTCCTACTTATAGCGGAAAAATGATAGAAAGCTTCTTCGTGTCCGCTATGTGTCCTTTTGGACAACTCTATGATTTTGTAATTCGATCCAGTCCATAAAGAAGTTGGAATTGCAGCTAAGAAGGTTTACGTCATGAAGATGGTGGAACTCGACGTCCCGAAAGAAGTTGTGATACCCCTTTTCGCAGTGAAGGACGGATGGTTGTACTACCCGTCTTCCAACATCATCAGAATGTACAATTTGTCGACTGGGGAGGACAAAGAAGTTAAAGCATCGCTGTTTGAAAAAGGCACGGCTAATGTACATAGTCTCTACTGTGCAAATGGACGAATCAACGCGGTATACGGTTCTAATAACAGTTATCATGCTGCTGAACTGGAGATTGACCCAGCAAAACCTGAAGTAGCTAGAGTTGCGCGGATGCATTCGTTTGAAGAGTAAGTTCCAACAGTAGAACACATTCAATTCAATTCCGCAAATAACTGCTAACAATAAGCGTTTTAGTGGCAGCCCGATTACATATTTCTCGTCCGTCATATTTGCAAATAACAGATCACTTTGTTTGGAAAACTATCGGTTATACGAAGGTGTCGGTGAGTGCTTCATTGTGGAATCTTATTCGTTGGCTAGATCCATCTTACTCCGTCTTCACCTGGAAAGGTCGGATGTGTTACGTCACAAAGGAGAGCGATGAGTTCTTCCTCAACTCATTTGTCTTGGAAGATAAAAGCCATAAAAGAACGAAAAGGACGTTGACGCTTCTCACTGACGTTAAGGAGGCATTTAAAAAAAAGACATGGCATGAATTCGTATACGGGGACGCTGTTTATAGTTTCAAGACCTTACCCAATGGTGCTACATTCCTTCTAAAGCTGAACGTCAGGTCCGTAGATTCTCAAAGTTGCTTAAACCGCCAATGTTTAGAGACTGTACAGTAGAAGACATAACTGACAAAGTGGAGAACTTGAACGATATAAGACGTTCAGTGTATGTATCGGGAAATAAAGGAGCGATCTACATATTGGCAGATGACACATCTAATAAACGCGCCTTATGGAAACTCGAAATAGTATTTCAGTAACTAGATTTCATACTGTATGCTTCGCTCTTAGGAATCAGTTGACGATTCTACGGTCGTAGGCGGAGATAGCTTCTTTTGTGAGGTTTGTCGCGAACGTTTCATGGCTTCAAAAGTGCTCCCATGTGGTCACACCATCTGCGAATGGTGCGAGAGTGAACTTCCTGTAGGAAACGAGGGGCAAAAGAAGACGTTGGTTTGCCCAAACTGTCGAGAGAGCGTTGTTTTGGAAACGAATGAAACTCTTCCAACGAACGAGGAGGACTCCTTCTTGTGCTCCACTTGTGGAAAAAGGCACCGAAAGAACAATTGCGTCCTCTGTAGCACGTGTGCGGAGCACGAACACAAGGTAAATAAGTTGCAGGTAACCAAAGCTCTATCGATACAGACCGTCCTTGTTTGTGCTATGTGTGCGTTCAAAAAGCACAAGGACCACGAGTATGACGAGGCGCATTTCCCTAATCCTGCTGCAAAGATGGAAGCCATTGCTGCTGCGAACACGTTCAAGGTGCGCGCAGAGGAGGAGTTGCTGTCCTTAAAGGGGTTTCTGTCCACCGAAATCAGTCAAAGCGTTGATAAAAAGTTTGAGGTTAGCGCTTTCTATGTATCTCATATTTCACAACGGTGTTTTGCAGACGTTAAAAACGTCCATCCAGTCCATAGAAACAGCGACTGTGAACGTCATTGATAACCCAGATGTCACTACTGTTGATCTGGATAATGAAGTCATGAAACTCAGGAAACTCCATACGAAGGCGCAAACTGTAGTTATGACTCTTGTTGACAAAAAATCCTCTTATTTTATAGGAACACAGGGCTATCGAGGAATGGAAGGAAACCGTCCTTGTGGCAATTCGCTCGTAGCCACATCTTTTTTAAATACTTATTCCACTAACAATAACGGCCGAACGAAATGGATTTTGTAGATCGGACACTTTGATTCTGTTCTAGAGCCCTTCTTTGACTCCGTTTCCCAAATAAATAGCATTATAGTCAAGCCGCAGAAGACTTATTTTACCAAAATAACAATTTGCTTGCCGCTTTTTCCCCTTTGACAGTAACATCTGCTTAACGACAGCCTGTCAGCAGCTGAGTGCGGAACCTGCTACAAACAGAGTAAACACTGTGAAATACTAAACTACTATAGGCAAACTTTACTTTGAAAACCTCGCTTCTTCTGGCTCTGCTTTCCTTTTTCTTGTACAGTGTCGATCGACAACGACTGAACCGTTCCTTGAATGTACTGAGAAACTTTTTTATTATCTCATTTGTGTGTGTCATAACGTAATAAGAAATAAGAAAAACTATATGTTTCACAATATTGAATGGATGGCTGTACTATAAAAGTAGTGGGAAACTCCGAAAGTACAACCTGACGAGCGGAGAGGAGAGAGAAATTCACATAGGTTTGGCGCAGCCGTTGACTGGAGCAGAAAAATATCTTGCAGAAGGCTTCAAAAGAGATTGGATCTACATGTGGAATGTACATGGAAAAATTCACATCTCTTATTATGGTCTCCCTGATAGACCAGGTTATGCTGCCGAACTTGAGTTTCACACCTCTGAACGCAAAGTCGCCAAAGTTACGCGAGAGGAATCGTTTCGATCGTAAGTTCTAACCATATCCATTGAGAAACGCCTACAGTTCCCATAATGAACTACTAAACACACCGTTGTAGTTGTCATGTCCGAAAATTATCGCAGTCAGTTCTACTTGTAGAAGAGCGAATATTTTGCTTAGAGAACTATCAGTTTTACGATGGTATCGGTAAGTGTTCTTTAGTTATATTCCTAAAGTTCGCTAGATTTATACTATCCTGTGTTCACCTGGAGGGGTCTGATGTGTCACGTCACGAAGGATGGTGATCAGTTCTTCCTGAACTCATTCCCTTTGGAAGATGATGGTCGTGAGAAGACGAGTAAACCGATGAGACTGTTGAATGACGCTGACGTTCGTCGTGCTCGACCTTTCTTATGTGGCAACGTGGTTTACTGTTTGTCTACTTATAGTAATGCTCGTCTTGTAGAATTGAACTTGGAGTAAGTCAGTTTTGAACGATACTTGAATCGAGAATGTTTAGAGACTGTACAGTGGAAAATGTAACGGACAAAGTGAAAGACATAACAGATATGACACACATATATGATGGAGCAGAAATTGGAGATGCGATTTACTTGATGGGGAGGGACATATGTGGAGAAAGAACCCTCTGGAAGTTACAAATTGTATCAAACTCACAAATATCTACACTGATTCATACGTTTGTAGAATTCAATCGGAAATTTAGCAACCACCAACGGTATCTGTTGCGAGGTCTGCCTCTCATCCTTCGACGTTCCCAAAATCTTACCTTGCGGCCACTCAATCTGCGCAAGCTGCGAAAGAGCGTTAAGCGTAGAGATCAAAGAGGAACAGAAGAAGAGCATTAAGTGTCCGTTTTGTCGAAAGACCGTTGTTTTGGGGGCTAATGAAGCTCTTCCCATGAACTACTCTCTAACAAGTGAGCCTCTTGGTGGATGAGCCCCTTCTATAAATAGTGTTCAGGTCTTATGATAAATTCCATGTCCCAAGACTCTTTTGTTTGCTTCACCTGTGGAAACCAGCAGAAGAAAGACAACTGTTTTCATTGCGGAACGTGTACGCACACCGACAAGAAGGTAAACACAAATAAAGTTTTTAATCAAACTTTCTTAATTATGCAGACCATTCTTGTATGCGGGAGTTGTGCGTTTAAGAAGCACAGAACCCACGAGTGCGAAGAGGCGAACTTCCCTAGCCGAGCCGCCAAGAAGAAGGCAATTGTTATG
>JADLIF010000694.1:0-38939 GCA_016648015.1 Steinernema khuongi | reverse complement strand
TAAAGGAGCTTTTGGAGTTGGAGAGGAGCAACCGGGACGCACGAAGCAGGAAGGGAGAGTGACCCGTGACTCCACGAAAGTGAAGCGAACTGTCTGGAAGGTAAAGGACACCGCTCGGCTGCACCGAGACACCACCAAATGGTCTCCAAAATCCCCATGAACTTTCCAGACAGTTGCCCTTTTAGCCCACTTCTTGACCTGTGACCTTAGAATTTTTTCAGCCTATCTTCTTGTCCATACCTCAATCTATCTCCCAGCTTTTTCCCACCTTCATAACGCCCCTCTATCCTACCCAAAATCCACAAAAAGTGAAAAACAGCTTTTTGCAATTTAATTCATTTTTAATTATCTTTAAAAAAATTGAGCTGATAACTTTTATAGATCTGCAAGCGCTCTACAAATTTGCTATAGATGAAATTTGCAAATTTTGCAACCACAAAATAGGTTTATCAACAGCTTCACCATTCGCCTGACCGCCCCAGGTTCCCACCACGGAGAGCTTGCATCGCGTTTTTGCAAGACTTTTGTAAAGTTTTGCAAAAATCGAAGAACTAAGTTTTGTAGACCTCAATTTGAGGTTCAATTTGAGCTATAGATCACCGAAGTCATCCTCAGCCTTGAAAAATTGATGACATAAACACCGCCACTTTCTTTCTGTGCTACTTTTAGGTTTCATTTGAGCGTGAAAACGTTTAAAAGTAGCTTAGAAACGTTTAGAAGTAGCTTTAGAAGCACAAAATCACTGAAAGGCTCAGTCAGTCAGTTGATTCTGCAGGCCAGTCTGGAATGTACAGATGCAGGCTCCCGACGCGGAGACCTTGCATGCACTTTTAGAACCACTTTTGAGCAATTTTTTAAAAATCCATCTAATAACAATTGTAGATCTCGATTCCAGCTTCAATTTAAGCCAAAATTCAGCAAAATCACAAAAAGCAGCAAAAGTGAATTACAAAAAGAAAAGAATGTCCACGCAATCTCGTCGACTATACCGCGGGGCAGCACTTTCTTATAAGGTAATTACACGCAGATGCAAAGTGCTACACTTGGAGCTGGACGTGTTTCCAGGAATTGAGTCTCCCGCGCGACTGCTGTTTATAGTGCGTCACTAGGCATATGTGTTTTAACTTAATTGTACTGAACAAGAGCCCTACGGGGTATACTCAATAATGACATATCCTCTCAGCCTTGCGACGGACTCCATCTGTAATAGTACCTGCTGCAAATCGCCTTTGTTTACCAACGGACTACCTCTTAACTGTGGCCCGCTCCGGCTCCTTACCGATGAAATACCTGAATCATGACTGTGTTCATTACGAAATTGCTACTCGCCTCTTCCACCGTCCGTCCTCCACCACGGCGTCTTGTTATCTCTCGGCCCACTCGCTGTCGTCCGCTGGCGACCAGCACACACCCTGATCACCTGAATTTATCTCCGTGATTTCACAACGCCTCGTTTGTTATGCGCGCTAAGACGGTGCCTTACTCGGTGCATTACTAACCCGACCTCTGCTCGGGCGAAATTGCCGCTCCTGATAGCACAAAGTTCAGCAGGGCTTCCGCATCCTCACATCTGGAACTGTTGCAGTGCGTTTATTGACCCCATAAAGCCGTCGCTTTCCGTCCCGCCCCGCTCTGATTTATCACTTTACATAAAACGTGCTTGCTCCGGGGACAACGCCGTCGCCGGCTCCATTTGGTCTTGCGCCGCGATTGATGGCCGCTCTCTTGTTGTACGGCTCTAAGACCCGTGGCCGCTGTTTCAGAATCTCCGAATTTGCATAATATCTCATTTTCTACCATGACGTTCAACGGAATCTTCTATCTCTGTGAGTCATCGGAAGCGTGCCCGATAACATGGCTTGGTGCGCTGTTTAGTTGTGTTCGATCTGGTGGTCGTCGGCGTGAGCGGGACTCGCTTCCGGAGACACCAGAGCAATCACCAGTACCATCATGACTCGGCCGAGCAGGCGCAGATCGAGCAGGAGTCCAGGGCGACGTGCAAGAGCGTATGTGACTCGGAGTACAAACGCGACTTTGAGGTGAGTGTCTTGATAGTGGGGATGATAGATATGGACGTAGAAGAGTTAAGGGTGACCAGGAACAGGAGTTTTTATTTGGGCACAGTTCCTATCTTGGAACCACGATGTACAGTCCTTCCTCGCACACAGATCATTGTTCTTGCCGAGCCTCGATACAATGATCGGTATTTCGCTTATATTTGTGAGGCTTAGATCAAGAATTGTATAGATTGGTGCCAAAGAATGACACACCTTTTGAAACCTACCCAGTTTGGTGGCTACTGCTAAAGGGAGCACAAAGATGGATAATAATGCAATAGCATATATGTGTTGTGCTCTTCGCTGTAAAGTATTGACAAGTGAGTTGGGAAGTCGTTCAATTTAACAAATGTCCTCTGGTGATCAATTTTGACAATTTCAGTTACAATGTGTGATGCTCAATTTTTAATCATAACACTGAGAGAACTTTTTTTGGTTTTCCTCAATTTTGGTTGTTTGAAAAACTAAAATTCTTCAAAAGTCAAGGTTAGAACCACACACATTAGAATCCAACTTACGGTACCTCGAGTGGCCTCGAACCAAAGAAGTTCTGCTAAATTTTTGGGCTATGGAAACGCTAACTACTATTATTTAAATCCGCTTTCTACGGCTTACATCGCCCAAACTACTTGTAAACGTTTATTCGGGAATTAATGCAATATTGTATTGATTTCAATGTCTTTAATCTATTGTAAATTTTTGTTATCTACATTTCTGAACCTAAAAAAATCAGTTAACCAAATCTTTAATGCGTCTCGTCCATAGCTAACTAGTTGAAAATACGCTGAATGTTAGAAACACTTTCGTCTAGCACATATCATCTAGTAAAGAAACAAGGAAGAACAACAACACAGCCTATTTACGTATTCCATTGGGCTGCAATGCCATGCAATCTTTTTTTCTGGTGAGATCTTGACATTGGGATTAATAATTTTTTCATTAACAAAATATTATACTTCCCTATTTTTTCGGTTTATTACCGAAAAATACTAAACAGTTCCAATCATACTTTTGCTCGATCTGAATCGGAAGAAAAGTCGGATAGGATAGGAAGAAAGATAATTCCCATGATGAAAAACCGTTTCATCCTCAACACCGTTCCTTTTACTTTGAAAAGTGTAAAAATTTAGTGCACCCCTCTCCCCCCTGCACTTAGCCTCTCCACTTTGCACTTTGCAGCCCTCGACTGCAACTCCTCTAACGACCGCTCAACGCGCCCTCTCATCGATCAATCACCATGCGAAAAAACTCGCACCTTTCTTGTTTGTGCCCGCGGCTTTTGGCAATTAACTGCCTCCGCCGCAAACAGCACCCGGTCCAAGGGTCGCGGTGGCGGAGCGGCGACGGCTCGGCTGCTTCTCGCGTCCCTTGTCCGACGTCGTAAAATAATCATAAAACAACAGAGTGCCCGCTAAGGAGAATGAATTGCTCGCATTCCATGGATTGCTGTTTTGGAAGTGGCTGATGAGAGGGACCAAAGATTTATGGAGTCCTGTTTTATGGGGTGCTTACAGGTGAGCATGGATAGGTTCTGTGATAAGATGAAAAACTGTAGCAGGAGTCAAAGAAGACAAAAATTGACAGTTATTCTTCCAGAATTTTCTAGTGTTTTCTTGTAGCCAATCGCTTGAACGTTTGCTAATTCAATAAAGACTTTGGATGGCCAATTTTCACAGATTTTTGCTTACTGGATTACCCTAAATATTCCGAGAAATTGGAGAAGTGCGGTTACTACATCTATTGCTACCGAAATGTTCGGTCCGTTTGTAAAAGGACTTCCTAAATATATTGCTTGAAACTATCGCAATGCATATATTGCCAAGGTAAAATATTTTTGCAAAGTGATTGAACTAATTTTTCTCGGAACAATTTTCTGAGTTTCGGGTTGTCTTACGGTGATTAAAGAAACGTTTATATATCCTGATTTTTGCTCGTTTTCATTTTGCTCGTTAAGATACTCTCAGTATGGGACCTCTTCATGTTAACATGTTTTAGGCCACCTTCCACATCAGCTACTCGCACCGTTTCTACGAGTTCCCACTGGACCCTTTGATAACACACTCTCGACGGAAGATGAGCCAGTACTGTCAAGTGGCCAACCGAAAGTTCGACTGCTACCAGGAGGACTGCGCCTTCGAAAACATTCCCTGGTCCACCGATCGCCACATATGCATCGACCATATGGGTGATTTCCGCCAGGCTCTGAACTGCCTCAAGTGAGTCTTATGGCTTGGTAACTTTTGTCATAATCTTTTTCTAGCATTACGAGTCCTGGGGCTCACCGAGAGTGCAACGAAGCATGTACCGACGGTTGGGGTAATGTGCTAGATGCAAAGGCGGAAGGTCGCTATCTGAACCGCAGTGGAATGAGCTCTGACGAGCGAGCGCGCTACAAGAATCTGAACCGCCAGTGTCACTTCCAGATCTGCCAACTGGAGTGTCGAGTAAGCTAACTTTCTCTTCTACTTGAATTGGATCACCTTAACATGTTGTGTACCTTAACGTTATAAATAGTAGCATATGATAAAACTGCAGTGAGCATCCAATCTGGTGCTCTTCCTGCTTTGCAGATGTAGGTGTCGATCAGAGGTCCGTAATACCGGACGCAGAAAATCATACCGTACTTACAAAAATCAAATTTTTCAGTATCCCTTTTAATCTCTTTAAAGGTCTGTGCATAGTGTCGGATCAGATCACATTGTTTGAACAAGAATGCTATCCGCACAAAATGCAACCGTATAAATTCAAATTCAAAAAATATAAGACCTTTTGACCATGTCTTTTATATATATGACCTTTTGAGCATAACCTTTTATTTTGAGCAAAAATTAAAAAAAAATTTTTGACCGATGACCAAAGTTTTCACCGATGGGTTTATGCAGCAAAAATTATTCAGAAATGTTTTTGCCCAAATGGAAGGTGTTCTTTACTCGTATATGGACGTCTTTTTGTCCTTCATCACTAAACTATCGCACTCACCGTTCCAAACAATGACCAAACTTTTCAACGATTGTTTTCCTCTGCTGAGCATTCCATTACAAACTGATAGCCATGTTTGTTTAGAAGCGACTCATCGAGTCCTTCTGTCCGATGGAGGAACGGCAACACGCTCTACGGGTGATCGAAGGTTACTACTCGGCAGACTACGTTGACCAACTCAGCAAAATGCAGAAGTACAACATCGTGCACCTGTTCCCGCGGCTCTGCTCCAAGCTACTTCCCGACGCCATCAAGACAGAAGTGGACTTCAATGGCCACTCCGTAGAACGAACAATGAAGAAGTTCCGGAAACTGGCGCAGAAAGCCGTCGCCACGATGCTCTGAGAGGTGGTGCGATGGGGTGGACATATGTGGTATTTGTTAGTTTGTTGGTTTTGAGATGTTTATTTATTGGCGGTGGAGCAATGAGTGCAATAACAGGTTTGAATAGATGTGTTCTTAATCGCACGAATTTACACAAGAATAAGAAAACGGATAAGGAGATTACGGAAGCTAATGAAGGAGATTAGACAGACAGAAACAAGGAATCCCACCCCAAAAATTAAGAGTTCAAGACTTATATCCAAGACTCTCTCTTATTACCTTCTAAGCTTCCGCTTTGACGTTTGAAGAACCTTCGGAACAAACAAAACCTAAAGTAACGTCCAGAATCGAACATCCGGAATTTTTGATACAATCTGCGCAAATTTCAAAACAAAGCGTCTCCTAATACATTCTGGACACGCGGACAATTGGACTTCCTCCAAATGTTTCCTATCTTTTTTACAAAAGCCGTCTGTTCTTTTTAATCATTTATAATAGCAACAGAGACTTACGATCACCTGCCACTGTAGCAAAACGCTGCTAATATCCACAAAACTGATATCCAGTGCAAATCCTAAAGAAAACCTGCCATTGTGTAAGAAACTACTCCTACTGGTAACAGATATAGTATATACCAACAGTATGGCATATACCGAAGAGAACTGCTTAAATAATTGTTGTGCTACGCAAAATAGTTATAAAATAGATAAAATAAATATAGTAAAATAAATATAATAAATAAAATAGCCTGTGTATCCAAAAATAATGCCAAAGCAGTTAGATTCACTTTCAATAATTGCAAAACGGCAGCTCCGAACATTGCTCGTATAAAGAAAACCAGTGTCCCTTTCGATGTATTTGTACAACTTTTTTACGGAAATAAATATGCATACGAAAGGTGAGAAATGAGCAATGATTTTCAACCTATAAAATGTTTAAATAGAAACAAGGTGACAGTGTTTAGCCCCTTCAACTGCGCTCCGGAAACATCATTCCTTCGAAAGAAAAACATCGCTCCCAATTCTAATTACGCCTTTCGCGGACACATGATCGACTCGCAGAAGACGGACGACGATCGATCAAACTAAAGGCGTCGTCGCCTTCAGGAGACAACAGCTAAGGCTTGTTTTCGTCTATGTCTGATCTCGCGCCCACCATGCTCGGTGCTAGACTATTCGTCTTCATCGCATTCATTCTTCCGGGGATTCTCAGTAGGTGGAAATTTTTGTGAACTAGGGGACACTTATTTAGGTGTCTCACACCTTCTACAGATCGCTTGTAGCCGAAATCCGACCGCTCCGTTTTGTGGACGAGCAAGAGCACGGAGTTCCAGCCTTCTGGTGGAACCACCACCTAATCTCTTCCTTAAGGACTCCACGGACAAGAAACACTCAGCAGGAATTTTGGTAATATCGTGAAGTGATTTATATAAAAATATTTTCACACTTTTTGTGCAAATAAGACCGGTGAAAAACTATGTCTTTTTTATTAACTATGGCATATTTCACAATGGTATATTCATATTTTTAATTTTTATCTTCAAAGGTTAAATCTTCTTAAATAGTGATTTTTGCTCATACAGTTCACTTTCAACATCACATGACGTGTCCGGAAGCAGTCGTTAATAAACACCAAAGAATTAGTGACGTAGAATAAACTGTACAGATCGACGACCTCGAAGCCAGCGCTCCGCAAGACCGCGACTTGGAGCAGAGCACAACACCAAAGTCACCATTCGCTCCACTTGATGACACCGTATCGCGTTACTGCAGCAAGTACCGGAAGCACAGTTCCTACTTCTGCCAGCGACAACAACTGGCTCGAGCAGGCGATGATATCATCCAGTTCTGCGAAAGCTACTCCACTAACTGCAAGGAGTATCTAGCGACAGTAGGTACTGGAGACGTGGACTACTTTGCCGGAGAGTCGCGGACGTCTTCGAGGCCTAGGTACATTCATTGCAAAATCGAAAGGAAAAGCTTAGTGATCTTTTAGTGGAGGAGGAGGTGTTTTCGCTCGCTTCCAAAAGCCGAAGGAATCAACAACCGACATCTTTTCTAAGTTCGAACCGGGTGGAGCACAGAAGTCGAAGGAGCAGACGGAGTTGGAGGTAGATTTGAGGGCGTCATCTTTACGTTTAATTTTTGCGAGCAAGTCATGTGTTTTAGCCGATTATTCCATTTTTTATCATTCTTTTAACAGTTATTTTTGGAATAATCTATACAAGGAAAGACTTTTACTAAAATGTAAGACTAACGAGACCTGCTTGACCGTTTCTAATTATTGGGCTTCGCTATACAGGCGTTTTGAAAATTTGCGTTTGAAAAACAATTCGTATACCAAATGAGGATACCAATCATACGAATTCTGGTTTTTAATAGAGTGAAACTCGGTAAAATTTTACCTCCAATTTTTTACCGTTACAGTTTAATAAACTACAATCCAAATGATAATTTTTGGTCGTATGCTAGCCTGTTCCTAAGGTAGCTATCGTGGTAAAAACCTCACCATCGAAACGATGATACCAATCATGCCAAATTTTGAGTTTAATGGACTGCAGGTCGGTCATTTTTGCCGTCGTTGTTTCCAAGTTATTGCGAAGTCATGTAGGCTGTAAAAATGAGTGTAAAAATAAACATGGTCAGTTTCATAGACCGTTGTACCGTGGCACTATTTGGGTTAAGGCCGTTCTTTTAGCTTCTGAAGAAGAAGCGTCCTTGCAGTGCGGACTGCAATCCGCGGATTTGGAAGCACTGCACACAGGAATGTAAATGTGACCATGACTACCCTTACGTGCAGAGATTCTGCAATCCTCCGCCCTTACCAATGTTCCTGATGACGTGTCGACTCTGGTACGCCCTTTGTCCGAAGTACGAAGTTTATCACTACGCGTCGCAGTTCATCTATTCTAAGGCCGAGAAAGGAAAGGTTCTCCGTAAGTGCGATTTCTCCCCATTATACTACTCGCGTTTTTCAGCGGGAACCAACGTCAACTTGGTCAACGCAGAGGCGCAGAGAAGACTTATCGGATAGGAGGACCCAATTACGCCTTATCGTCATAAAAAGTCAATGTTGTTCTGTGGTAGTTTCCAGTGCTTCAAATGATAAACAGTATTTTTAGAATTAATACAATGACATCGTTAAGGCTTAAAGATTTACTTCTTAATAGTGAACAAGGAAGGATTACGGTTAACGGCGAAAAGGTGCTGGTCGGCAAGCAGCGAATCACTGGACGCTAGGGGGCAGGTTCCAGGGGTTGGCACAGCATCCGTTGCTCTTGCACCACATCAGGAACTGGCAATCCTTGCTCGTCTCGCCTGAAAACCACCACAGTGTTATGGATCCGTGAATGGAAACGTACAGGGAGAAGATTTTCCGCAGTCTTGCTCGGCCAGAGCCACAACCATCAAGAAGGCGAGCAGGAAAGCGAGCTGAAACTGGGCAAATGAAACCTTGGCTTCAAGAATAGCTTGCCTTGTAGAATGTTCCGATGAGGGACATGGTGAGGGTGGGGGGGTGGTTAATCTGAAATGGATGCGGGTAACTTTGATAAGACAAGTAGATGGATGCCCAGACGTCTCAGTGGCTGCCTTTTATAAAACTTCTGTGGTGATAAGAGAGAATGAAAGTCGCGTTTTTTTCTGCCGAGAAGGAAGGGACACGTGCGGATCAACATCGGGAACGGTTAATGGGAATCTTCCACTGTTAACAGCACATCAATTCATCGATCGTACCCAAATATGGTCATGATAATCTCAAGAAGACACAGAACGTGATGAGAACACGAACAATTTAGATGATTTTTTGACCAACCTTTGTGTAATTAGATATGGTCATGATAATCTCAAGAAGACGTGACAGCAAATGTGACAACTTTCTAACTGTTCAAGGTATAAAACATGATATTAATATTAAATTTTTGAGCGGTCTTGATGAACACCATCTAAATAATCCCCACTAATGGAGTCCTTTGCCACCAGATCAGATAATTCCCTTTTTTCTTATTTTGTTTCTTATACATCGCTGAAGGTACGAGTTACACGTAAAGAAAATCGAGCGTGTGGCCCTCAATGTCAACCCTTTTTAATGACCGATTTTAACTTTAAACGAAACACTAATTTTTGTGTCTTCAAAGGTTTTTCTCCCGCAGGTAGATCCAGGAAGTTTATCTTCTTCTAAAGACACAGACAAGTGACAGATTTTGATAACACTTGTGTCGAGCAAAAGTCACTGTCACATCTTCTTGCGATTAAGGTCACCTCGACCTTCCGCATACAGATCTTCTTCTCCAACAACGGACAACAAGGAAGACTGTGCTTTTGAAAAAAAAAGAAAAATGAACATCAGCGAGAAAATACGAGCTTTATCCTTGAAAAAAATTGGCACTTCTTTCTATATTTAGCTCCTCTCGTGGACGCTTCAATCCAGGTGCACTTGAACACCTGCGTCATTGCGCATTCAATTCCCATTTTTGTACGCGACTTGCTTTCACAACATCCCATTAAATCCATTTTATGTGAATTCGGACAGGCAACGAAGAGTGTATATAAATTACGCTGTGGGTAGCGTCATCATCAGCAGCTTCTACAGGTTCCTTCACCATGCAGATGTCGACGTTCTCTCTTCTTGTGGTGAGGACCCATTAAGAACATTAAGACCAACCAAATGGAGATCCTTTAGGTGTTCTTGGCCGTCTCCGTCGCCGGACAGATCAAGTTCCCTCGCCGCTTCGAAGCCGGACGATACTGCCGCAGTGGTCATTGCACCATCGTGGATTCTGAAGAAGCTCCTGTCGACGTTCCCACGAAGGAGAGCACCTGTCCCTGTCCCATCATGCTGAACCGCTTCCCCAAATGTACTTGTGATAACGGAGTTGTGAACCTTGGAGAGGCCGTCCAGGATGTCCAGTACGATGCAACCACCAAGTTCCCTTGCCTCCGCTTTAATCCTTGCCAGCGCCTCTAAGGCGTGGAAGTTTCCTTTTAAAAAGTCTTGTGATTTTTAATTTACGCTTTTTTTCTAATCAGTGAATAAAAATAAATGAATTTTAAATCATTTATAACATCGACCGATATGTTCCATTCACGGGGGAGATATCACTTCCTCCTGGAATCTGCCAGCAATTTTTTCTTTAAATGTAATCTTCTTGAGATCATGTTACCTTCGTAATATGGGTATAAAATGCCGTTATCAAAAAATGAAATTTCTTTTTTATATTCACCATTTGTGTGCTTCTTAACTTTTTCTTAACTTTTATCTTGACTAGATCTTAACTTTTATTTCCAACAGTATTTGCAGAATCTCTCAAGTAGTTTTCTTTTCGTACAAATTTTTATTCTTAACAAAAATTTAAAAATACCTATTTTTGTATTCTTATTATGGTGCTTCTTTCTACGTTCCTACACCATAACGCTTTTCTTAGTAACTGCAACAGCGCTTGATAATCTTGAAGCTAATGGTCTTTTTTGAGAAAAAAATATAATGGCTTATTTTGGAAAATTGCTTTTTTTCAATCAATATTTTTGTAATTGTTTTTCCAATTAATATTTCTTGAAGCGGAACATCACAAAAAGAAATAAAAAATTCCGACCCTGACAGGATTCGAACCTGCAATCTTCGGATCCGAAGTCCGACGGCTTATCCATTAGGCCACAGGGCCACAAGAACTGAACGTTTGTGAATTGGATAGGTAATTATGATGTGTTTCCCGGTTTCTCTTACTACGCGGTTCACAATTTTTCCATCAAACTTTAATTGTCCACAATGGCGGGTTTCTTGCAGACGTATCCACGCATTTCGTAGTCGCAGTCCACGTTGTCCCACTCTTCGTACCAGTGGTTTTCTCCGAGCCAAACGCTGTCATCGGAAAGGAGCTGAAAGACGCATGGATTCCTTTCATTCCACCGTCAGAGACCCACCATGACACAGTTCTCACGACCCTTGTGGTCAGGCTGGGCGTGCGCCCAGTGCTTGTAGTTCATGGGCGTTCCGTCGGTCCAGTTGAAGTTGTAGTTGTGCTCGGGTGTGTAGGCGCCAATCCACGTCTGGTGGTAGTTGGCCATGGTCATGTGGGCGGTGGAGATGTCGGCAACGAACGCGTTCTCGTCCTCGCTGTGGATAGACGCGAGATGAGCGTCTTGTGCGACACAGTTCGACTCGGCGTCCCAGAACTTCATGCCGTGGAAGACCTTGTAGCAGGACATGGTCTGCTCGAAGTAGCTCCACGTGGACGGGCAGTAGGCGTGACACTTCTTTTGGACACAGGGAGCGGCAGTAGGGCAGGTCAACGCTAGATATCGTATTTTTATCGTATTTTTTTATATTCTTTTCTGGATATCATATTTTTAATCAAATTTTTGCAACAATTTTTACACCTTTTTAAAATAAAAAAAATTATTTAAATTTATTTAAAACAAGAGCACAGCTTTGTAATTGCAAATTTTCAAATTGCTTTATCATTTTAAACTTTGGAGCACTCTTATTCCTAATGTTTATCTTGTTCAAAAGTTAATTTTGCTAGGTGAAAAAAATACTGCAATATTTTTGCTGCTTTTCTACACAACATTTTTGGTAGCTGGTAGTGGTTGCTAGCCTTCAAAAGCAATTTGAATTAATTTTTGCCCCTTGATTAATGGTACTGGATGGAATTGTAAACTCATAAAGAATAGAGAACATTGAAAGCGTAGAGAAATTAATTTTTTCAAGATGTATTTTAAACATCGCATGCCTTAAGTTACTGTATTACTTTTAAAATTTTTGCCGAACCAATTTGTAAACAAATTTGAATGAATTTTGATTAAACGCCGGACTTTTGGGATTTTTACGATTAGACCATTTCAATTTGCAAACCGATATTAAACATTGCATGGTTTTTTCCCTGAAGACCCATACTTTTATTTTTTACACATCTGTGTGCAAAGCAAAGACATTATTGGATAGGACCATTTTCTTGTTGACCTAATAGGCCACGTTTCTTTGTACTTTCATCACCTACTCGCTTTGTCTTTTTAAATCATAGCATCACAAGCTCCAGGATGCATTTTCAATCCACTGAGATGTAATCCCCAAACTCACTGGGACAAGTAGGAGGTGGTGGACAGGTGGCCGGGTGCTGGACAGGAACATCGCAAACGAAAGGAGCCTTGCCGAAACAGTTGAACGCTTGCCACAGTCCGGTGGCCTGATCGACCATTAAGCAGTCGTATCCACCTCCACTTTGAGGTTGACCGGACGCCCAGTTGGAATATCCGAATCCGGTACCGTCGGTCCACTGCCACGTTCCCTTGGCGGCGAGGTCGTTTCCGCCGACCCAGAACTGAGTCAGGTTCTTTCCCTTGAATAGGGCGTTTGCTTGTTCTGAATTTCGTGTATTTGTCATTGATTGGAACATCCTTTACCTGCGATTCTGTTGTTCTCGTATCCATCGGTGACGGAAGCCAAATTGCCACCCAGGTCAAGGCAAGTCTCCTGGGCTTGGCTGAACTGCTGCTGGTTGGATAGGAACTGGTAGCATTTGGTGCCATCCGTGGATTGAATAGCTCCACGGGGACAAGACCCTTCCGCAAAGATCAAGCCTACAAGAGCAGTGAAGACGAGAATAGGCCTCATTCTGAAAATTATGAATATCTGTAATAATTTTTTCTGACGACCCAGGGCATGGTGAACTAGGAAGTTTCGTCACGTGCAACTGATAAGCAAGCGTCAGAAGAACGCTTAAAAGCGTCACTTATGTCCTCCCCACATGGCGATAAGAACGTTATGAGCACCTGTCCAATAAGTGTAGCGTCAAGGAGCAAACGGAGTAGAGCGAGGCTGAGTATGTTGGGTGTATTTTTGCAAAGTTTATATAATTTTTTGTTGTCATTTTTAGTCCAGTTTAGGCTAGCAATATTACCTTAAAATTCATCCACGAATGTAAAATTTTTGTGAGCCAAAAGCGCGTCCAACGATGTGGTTTATGTTCGCTGGAGGTTTGAACTGTGGCCAAGTGTTTTACAGCAGCGCTTCCCTGTGACGGTAATGGCGATTGCAAGAGCTAGACTACAATCTCAGCTACGTCGTAAAGCGATAACATATCTCAACATGCATCGTGTAGAACCTTGTAAAAATTGAGGAGTAAGAAGCATGCCGGGCTTTTTTTCTCGTAGTAAGATTTGTCAGCTTTATTAGTTCCATTAGGAAGATACCAATTCGTCTTGGAGAAGATTATGTTGCCTTCGCAAGATGGGTGAAAAGTGTAAAATGTAAAACGCTGTTTTTTATTTATTTATTTATTTTATATTTACCATAATTGCATCTCAGGCCATAGGCCTTATCCCCAGCAGTCTTCGCGTGAGAAAAAAATTGAGGAGTGAGAAACATGCTGAGCTTTTTTTCGTTGTTTGTTTTTTTCGCTCTATTGGCGAGTAGTGGACTGTCGCAAAATATAAAGGAATGTTCGAGTTCATGAAAGATTTTTGTCAATTTTCATCCTTATCTTTGACCATTTGACCCATTTAACATAAAGATTGCTGGGACTTAAAAGTTTGGAAAAAGGAAAATTACGACTTTTCACTTTTTACGAATATCGAACCTGTGGTACCTTTTAAGTGGGTGTATTTTTTGCACCTTTGTAATCAATTCCAGGCTCGAACGGGACGTCGATCATTGTAATGATATTACTCCTTCTTTGTAATATTCCTCGTTGAAAGTTACGCTTTTGATAAAATCTGAATATCACATGGAACGACGAGTGAAAATTTGACACGAACCGGTCAATCTTAGTAACAGTCAAAAATAGCAACGATAAAGTAAATCGAAGACGGTCACCGGGTTCAAAACACATTCGACGAATTATTGGTTTTACTGTCAGGAAAATTGATTAAAGATAAGATGGAGCGATGCCTCAAATCATTTTTGTGAATTGTGGTTTGATACAAAGGAGGACAAAGGATACAGGAGGGCCATCGGAAGCCCTTCTCACACCCTGGAAAACAAATGAAAAAAAGCAGAACGTTGAAACATCGAGCATTTCTGTTAAGTTCCGCGGAGAATATGTAGGAACACTGATAAGAACTTCCGTCATTCGGTGGCGGCAAGGGAAACTTCCGTAACCCATTCATATGACGCCCACGTCATGTACTTGTGCTTGCTGATAAAACGAGCGTAAACCAGTGATTCCCGCTCCTTTCCACCGCTCCTTGAGAATGATTTGTCTTACGCTTCTATGTCTGCTACTGTCTGCCGTTACTGCCGACCAAAGCTGTCCTCCGGGATCCTTCATCTCCCTCAAAGGAGACAAATGCTTCCACCCGGTCCCCACTCTGGCTGACTTCCACACTGCCGAGAAGGTGTGTGTTGATTTTGGAGGCCATCTTGCGTCCGTCCATAACAGGTGGGACAACGGCGCCCTGATCGGTTTGTAGAGATTTTTTGCCGGATTGAAAGAAAAGTTTAAGAATCTGACCAGATCGGAAACTATTGGCTTGGTGGTCAAGACGTCAACAGCGATGGTTCTTGGACATGGACTGACGGTTCGGCCTTTAACTACAACAACTGGGCCTCTGGTGGAGCGATGACAGGGAAGAACTGCCTCCTCCTGGACGGCCCTACCGCTTTGTGGACACCTTCCGACTGTAAGCAGAAGGCCAACTTCATCTGCGAAACTACAGTTGCACCAACGACGACAGCAAGTAGTACGCTTTCCTCATCCTACTTATTCTCTATTCTCATTTGCAGCCAATTCCAATTGTCGTGCTGATTACACTTGCTTGGACGGCTACCGCTACGTCGTTTTTGGGGATCACTTAACTTGGAGCGACGCATTAAGCAACTGTAGAAGCTACAACGGGCATCTAGTGTCCATTCACAACGCACGAGTGGAAGCACTGGTTGAGCAGTTCCTAAAACAGACCTACTATACACTGTGGATTGGCGGACAAGTGGACCAGGGTGGGAATCTCGACTGGAGTGACGGAACCAGCGTTAACTACACCAAATGGCTTCCGGGACAGGTTCCCATCCCAGGAACAACCGAAGGTTGCGTGGTGGTAAGTGTTTCCATTAACGGAGAATGAGAAGTTCCGCTTTTAAGGCGCTCGAGCATACAAAAATTAAATATCACCATTGTTACCAAATCGTGTGCAGTTCTGGACAGTTGAACTTATTTAATCGTGGGCTGAGCCTGGGAACTGAAGATGCTGAAGAGGAAGTGAGACAATCTTAAATGTGCGTTCAATTTCAGATGAGTTTTCGCGGGACGTCGTTCGGGTGGCTGACCCAGTCGTGCAGTAAAACTCAACCTTCGGTGTGTGTTATTCCTCTTTGAAAGTTACATGTTCAATAAATACCGAAAACAAGTAAAAGTGGGACAACACAGAATGGTTAATCTTTACTGACAAGGGAAGTGAGCGACGTTGCTGGCAAACAGCAAACAACGATTGGATGTGGAGAGCGACGTAGGTCTGAATAAAATATGTTCTCCAGAGTGGCGAAAACAGCATTTCCTTAGAGTTTGATGTTTATGGTCACGAGATCATCAGATCCGCAGGCAAAAATAATTAGAGATAATATTGAATGAATTCCAATTCCATTTTATTAATGGTGATTAGACCCAAATGACGCTAAAATGTAGCCTGAAAATGAGCGATTCCCGATGCCCACATATGGCGCCCACGTCGTGTACCTTCACGTCAACCTGCTGATAAAACGGGCGTAAAACAGCGATTCCCGCTCCTTTCCACCGCTGTGTCAGTATGATTCGTCCTACGCTTCTATGTTTACTGCTTGCTCTCGTCGTCGCCGATCAGGGATGTCCTCCAGGAGCTTCTCTCTCCCTCAACGGAGACAAATGCTTCCAAACTGTCCCCACCCTCACAGATTTCCACTCTGCCGAGAAGGTGTGTGTCGAGTTCGGAGGCCATCTCGCCTCCGTCCACAACAAGTGGGACAATGCTGCCCTAATCGGTTCGTAAGGATTCTCCTGAGGAATGGAACAGAATATTTAAGAATCTGACCAGATCAGGAGCTTTTGGCTTGGCGGCCAAGACGTCGACAACAACGGCTCCTGGACATGGACCGACGGATCGGTCTTCAACTACAACAACTGGGCGTCAAGTGGCGCCATGCTCGGGAAGGACTGTCTTCTCCTGGATAGCCCCACAGGTCTCTGGGAACCTACCGGTTGTGCGCACCAAGCCAACTTCATTTGCGAAACAAAGGCTACGTCAGCTGCTGTCACTCTGCCAACTACATCTCTGCTAACTACCACAACCACAGCTAAAACCACAACGAGTACAGTTTCAAACATGTCGTATTCACTTTTCCTCATATTCAGCTACTTCAAATTGTCCTGTTGGCCGCCTTTGTATGGATGGTCACTACTATCTGATAGGTGAAGACAATGAAGGCTGGAGCGACGCACTCTACAAGTGTCAAGAAAATAGCGCCAATCTAGCGTCTATTCATAGCATGCGACTAGAAACGCTGCTTGAGGAGTTATACGAAGTAACGGCCACATCCTTCTGGATCGGTGGAAAAGTCGTTTTTGGCAATCTCATCTGGAGCGATGGATCCAGTGTAAATTACACGAATTGGATACCTGGAGCCGCTCCCACTCCTGGAACGACCGAAGGGTGTGTGACGGTAACAATATTCCTTATCAGAGCTTGAACGAGAAAAATGATGATTTGACCACCTTAAACTGTAGGGAACTAAAAAATAAAGGATAGCAATAAAACCAAAAATAACAAAATAGAGCCAAACAGCAGCATTGTGTCCACAAATCTGGCAGTTCTGCAGTTTAGCGTTCATTAGAGTCGGATGCAACATGACATATACTGTTCACTGAATTTCAGATTACGGCTACAGCGACATCCGTCGGCTGGGGAATCAGCGATTGTAGCAGTGGCTTTCCCTTTGTGTGTGCTTATCCCCTTTGAAAGCAACTCTTTCAATAAACATCGAATCTTTGGCGTGAGAGGCTTATTCATACTTCAAAGGGATCAAACCCAAATGGTCTCCATCTTGAGCATCGTGTGGATGGAACGTAAAGCATAAATTAAGTTGATAAGTTGATTCAAGGCTAGAGGATTGGCCCCAGCTTCCAGAAAAATCTCCGGTCGGGAACAGGGCTGTGCGGTCCTGGTCCTGGTCCCGGTCCCGGTCCTGGTCCTGAATTTCCTGGTGTTTTTGTGGTCCTGGTTGGTCCTGGTACAAAACCAGGACCAGGACCGGGACTAACCAGGACCAGGACCAGGACCATTCAAATTGTACGGTCCCACAGCGACTTTGTTTTGGTTTTTGGTTAATAGTGCGGTCCTGGTTTTGGTCCTGGTCCTGGTCCCGGTCCTGGTCCTGGTCCTGGAAAATGAAAATTATCAGGAGTCCTGATCCCTGGTCCTGGGCACCCTTGGTCCTGATTCGCACAGCCCTGGTCGGGAACCGTTCTTGGAGAGAAGCATAGATCAGAAATCATTTATCAGTGACGAAGTCATAAAGGCTTTATGGTTCTAACAGCTGGTTGTCGATAAAACTGAATGGTGACTTCAGAACAGCGCTCAATGACGCTACGATGTAGCCATTTCAAGATGAAATAGGACGTGACGTCAAATATAAACGAAACAAAGAGATGAAGTGGAAGTAATTAATTGAACTCTCCTTATAAAAATTAAAAAAACGACTACTAAGGAAAGGGGCAGCCAACAGACACAGTGCTTTGCGTGTACTAATAAAATCCGTACATTCTGCTAAACTCGAATAGAAATGAAAAGCGTGAAGATCAATTGGACTCTGGAAGATGACATCCAAAAGGACTTTACACAATGAATGCAAAAATTGGGAAAAAAAAGATGGCGGCTGCTCAAGAACAAAAAACAGCGCACCTTTCGTGTACTGATCAAATTTCAATCATTCTGTTTGAATACCAGAAATTAAAATACGTCAGCTACCAGAAGTTCTAATTGATGTAGATAGAGTATACATAAATAGGAGACCGTCGTAGGTGCTGAAAGGTTGTTCCACAGAACTCCTTGTGGAGATATATGGTATAGCCCAAAGAAAGACTCAAGGCACAGATTTTTTTATTAACCGGCAAATTTAATTGCTTGGACTGTACAAAAATAGAACCTCCATACACAGTGGAACAAACAAACCTCCCACCTCTACAAAATTTGACACTAAAGTAGTCAACAGCCAGAAGCAGTGTAGAACGGAGTACACTCTGCCAAATAAAGATAGGACACCCCCTTTGTGCAGCTGTATCTCCAGATTGACGAACTTTCATAAAAAGCGGAGTACACCATTGGAAAGAGCTTATCAAATAAGGGTACCCTACATGCAAATCGTATGGATTTCAGGGTAATTCAGGGACTTTTTTCCTGAAAAATCATTTTGGACTGCCAAAAAAAGATAGGACACCCTAAGAGAAAACTCGTTTTTAAAATTTTCTTTCGTGTTTTCGAAAATGATTCGTATGGTACCTCGTAGTACAAGTAGTTTTATGCGTGCTGGGTTGAAAATGGAATTTTTCTCTTTTAAGTAGAAACATTTCTTTGACTTTTTATTGAAAAAACCTGAAATCATCGATAAGTGGACTATGTTCGTCCGGTAGTCGCTGAGTCGAGTGTCAACAGCATAAAGCAGGTCAAGTTGCTCAGAAAACCTCGCTGCATTATTTTGGTTCGGGAACAAATCTGACGAAATCTGGATTTTTTCTGCAAATTTTTGTAGCCGATATTGAAAATGTTCTTTAAAACTCACACTTAATCCTAATTTTTCGCAGTAAAATGTATGGACCGTAAAGAGAAGTGAATGCTCTACCATGCAGTAACATTGCGAAAATTCTCCTGATCAGCACCGTAAAAGAACCAGCAGGAGAAATGTTAGGACAAAATCCAAATCTGACCAATTGTCAGTTATTTCCCCGGAGAGCAAATGACGCCGACGCGTCGTCTTGTTTAGAGTGTGTTTAATCTGAAACGAATAATCATCGGCATAACCAGCGATTTCGAATCTAGCAGATGCGAGAAATGGCTTACTGAAATTTCGGATTACAGTACCCATGTTCGCGGCTTGGTTCTTTTGCGGCGAAAATTAGGAGAATTTTTGCGATGTGTCTATTTGGTAGAGAATTTATTCCTCTTTACTGTCCACATCTCTAATCCCAGAAAATTAGGATTAAGTGTGAGTTTTAAAGAACATTTTCAATTTCGTCCACAAAAATTTGTAAAAAAAATCCAGATTTCGCCAGATTTGTTTCCGAACCAAGATAATGCAGCAAGGTTTTCTGAGCAACTTGACCTGCTTTATGCTGTTGACACTCGACTCAGCGACTACCGGACGAACATAGTCCACTTATCGATGATTTCAGGTTTTTTCAATAAAAAGTCAAAGAAATGTTTCTACTTAAAAGAGAAAAATTCCATTTTCAACCCAGCACGCATAAAACTACTTGTACTACGAGGTACCATACGAATCATTCTCGAAAACATGAAAGAAAATTTTAAAAACGAGTTTTCTCTTAGGGTGTCCTATCTTTTTTTTGGCAGTCCAAAATGATTTTTCAGGAAAAAAGTCCCTGAATTACCCTGAAAGCCATACGATTTACATGTACGGTACCCTTATTTGATAAGCTCTTTCCAATGGTGTACTCCGCTTTTTATTAAAGTTCGTCAATCTGGAGATACAGCTGCACAAAGGGGGTGTCCTATCTTTATTTGGCAGAGTGTATAAGCAAGAATCATTTTTGCTTATTCTTGGCCTCTTATTTACAGCAAACTGACGTGATCCATTTGAACAAAGTTAGGGCCAATTACCGTGAAGGTAGCAATGTAATACTAATGTAGGTCCTTACATTTACCACGTTTCAAAAACACCACTTACATCACTTCTTATGTGTTTACGTCCACAAAGTCCACGACCTCATTTGCTGCTTTCTTGCCTTCTTTGCCCAATTTAGTGATGATGAGTTGCAACTCTTCAAATTGCGAGCATGCTGCAGCCCCTCCGCCTGCTCTGTTTTGAGCTCCTTTGCACTAGATTAGCCTCGTTAGGTCGTCCTCAAAACGAAGCACTAGCCAACATTACCACGCACGATATACGTATATGACTTTATGCCGCTTTAAAATGGAATAATTAATCAGTTTTCAGAGTTTAAGGACAGTTTGGAAGGCACCTGTTTTCTTCTCGCAAGTTTTCCTTTTCCATCCACTCGAGACTTTCCAGTGTTCTTCCGCGTTATTCACCATGACCAACAGCGAAGTGGTGATGCTGGTGGTCGGCCTCCTCTACGGGATCCCCTCCCTCATCCTCTACGTCGTCATCCTGGTCCAACTTGTCCGGCCCAAATACGAAAAGAGGTTCAACAACCCCTTCTTCAAGCTCTGTTTCCTCCTTGGAGTCGTGGTGGGACCCAACAGAAGATGTTTTACCTGATACTTGACTGTTCAGGATTGTGTTGGATACATTATCTTCTATGTCTTCTTCACTCTCGCCACCTACTCCATCTTCGCCCCCTTTTACAGCTCCTCATTCTTCACCCCTGGCGTCTTCACCAGCGGCATCTACTTCTCCACATACTTTTTTGGCTACCTACAGCTTTTCGGCAACTGCTTTCTCACCCTCAACCGGTTCACCTCCATCGTCTTTCCTCTAAAGCACAACCGAATATGGAAACTATTCTTCCCGATAAGCATCATCGCTACCGTAATCTCTTCCGTGGCGCCCTGCTGGCAACTCCTCTCAGCGTCGGCTTATTATAACCGACTATTCGACGCCCCCGACTCAGGATACGGCATGAACTACGACCACAACAAGTACCCCTCGCACAGTAACAGCTTCAACATGTTCCTAAGCAACTTTGTCGCTTGCTGCTTCTGTCTAATTCTGAACGTCATATCCTCTGTGTTTCTGGTTATACACACTTCCCGAACAGTCGGTGCCGCATCTAAGAATCGGAGGGCAGAGCTGAATCTCTTCTTCATGGCGCTCCTGATCTTTGTTTTCCAATCTATTTATGGAGTGCATCAGGTCAGTCTTTGCGCAGCTGGGTCGCTGCCACAAACTACGAAAAATATGTTGTTTCTTAAAATTTGCTATTACTAACTCAATGCATAAGGGATCCCCAGCTTATACACTACTAGAACTACGGATAAGGAGTAGAAAGACTGTAGTACTACTTACAAAGCGGAAATCCAATGTGATCAAACAAGTCAGAGAAGCGGGTGGTGGACACGACGCCAAAAACATGACTGCACGCGACTTCAACGAACCTCGCCTACAGGAGAGCAGGAGTTACTGCGGTAATTGCGTCATGTCCTTCGATGTCGTATCTTTAGGCGTCGTGTCCTAGCGTTCATAGAAGCCTACGAACCGATTAAGGGGAGAAACCGAACGCCTTAGAAACCTTGATGCAAATCAGAGCTTCTACAGCGATTTGCGCATATCCTTTTCATGTAGTACATCATTCACTGGAGGGTACGGTCGTTCGCTGTAAAAGCATCATCGTCTCCCATTTATATCGTTTTTTCGTACCGGTTAGGTCATCCCCTCATCCTCCCCTTTTCTTCTCAGCATTTCCCTCTAAATTCAGTTTCAATCCTAATTCGAACTCTTTAACCTTTGCGAAACCCATTGTCTTTTGTTTACTACCTTTATGATCCGATTAATAGGCTTGTTGACCGCGCAATGGCATTAGACCTGGCATTGTCGCCAGTACGAATTAAATCTCAGAAAGGTTAGTATTAGCCCTTTGTGGGCGACGCACTTTTAGTTCAAAAATAAATGTGAACCCGAGACTTGAATTAGAAAAGATCGGCGGCAACCTATTCTCTAAGTTCTCCTCAATTTCAGGTGGTAATATTCGTCGCCACAAAGGCCAAAAACAACTGGCTAGTGGTGGTACTGTACACCCTGGTGCCCTGGATCAGCGACCTCAAGTTCCTCTCGCCACCTTGGATCCTCGTCATTGTGTCCACATCCGTGCGGGAAGCCGTCATCCAGGCGCTGCCAAAGCGAGTGATACGGTACCACAAGCAGTGGTCTTCTGTGGGCAGCACCGTCACGGTCACCAGTGTCGCTGTGAAACCACGGAGTACGAGGTTGTGAATGTCAGCTGTTCTGGGCAGTAATGTGGTTGGCCTCGAGGAAATAAATCTGAAGTAGGACGGACTAGTCACACGTTAATAAATCTTTTACGTGTACAACATACCGTAGTCCATTGAGGCCCATTTTATCGACCTTGGAAAAGGTGGTGGGACCTCAATTTGATGTCCGAGGTCTGCGTCCCTTATGGCAGCATTAGGTTTTCAGAATGTCGGACTGTAATAAACGACGATTTGTATACGATACGACAGCATGACGCTAATCAACAGCTGAATAGCTTTGCATAGCAGATGCCGGAGTCTGGTTAACTGTGATTAGACCCAAACTACCCTAAAGAAGATCGTCACAATTATTTTTGTCGTTTCGGAATGGGCACTTTAGTTTCGCGAAGTTTGATGTTCTGTTAATCGGCCTCCATTTTCTTGGCAATTGGCTGTGTGTGTTCCAATCAAAGATGGATCTGTTAACTCTAATGGATCAAAAAGGATGAATGCAGTCCTATCGGAAATGCAGTGCAGTGAAATTCAGTAAAAAAGGTGTCTTATGGGTTATTTGAACGCTCCGTCGGTACTCTTACGTACGCTGTACGAGGTCTCAGGAAAACCGAATGACTCGTAGTATGAATATCTGTTTTGCTGTTTGCTCATCTTCTGCCTAATAGCTTTACAAACAAGGTGCACGTGATACTCCTCTCACGCACTTGACATTATCTAAGTAATTACAGGCCATTCGCGCGAAGCCATCAACGTAATTAAATGTATCATCATGGTGTTGCTCAGTTCCAAACCCTTTTGCACAGCCGTTGGATTCAGAGTTGCTAAATCTCTTTAAGATTTGCGCACTCTGAACTTTCGTACTTCTAGGACCACATCATCGAAGTGTGATATAACTTATACGTATACGTACATACTACAGCCTCTACGTGACCTGTTTCCCCATAAATTAAATAATTAATCGATTTCAATGGACTGCTTTCAGCACTTTAGCGGCAATCAGCTGTGGTGAACGGCTAAGCGGTTCACACCAGCATTAAGTAGGTCCATAGTCCGCGCCATGAAGAGCGAAGTGGTCATGCTGGTGGTGAGCCTCCTCTACGGGATCCCCTCCCTCGTCCTCTACGTCGTCATCTTGGTCCAACTTGTCCGGCCCAAATACGAAAAGAGGTTCAACAACCCTTTCTTCAAGCTGTGTTTCCTCCTTGGAGTCGTGGTGGGACCCAACAGAGGATGTTTTACCTGATTCTTGACTATTCAGGACTGTGTTGGATACCTCGACTTCTACATCTTCCTCACTCTCCCTACCTACTCGATCTTTTCGTCCTTCTACGGCTCCTCGCTCTTCTCTCCGAGCGCCTTCACCACGGGCATATACTTCGCTTCCTACTTCTTTGGGTACCTACAGCTGTTCGGGAACTGCTTCCTCACCCTCAACCGGTTCACCTCCATCGTCTTTCCCTTCAGACACACCAAGATCTGGAGGGTATTGTTCCCAGTCAGCATCGTCGCCACAGTAATCCTCGCTCTGGCTCCTTGCTGGTTCCTGGCTACCACAAAAACCTTCTACATGCCTCTGTACGAGGATTCTCCGGACTCTGGGTACGCACTGGCTTACGACGCCCCGAAATACCCTAGCTTCAAAAACGGCTTCAACATGTTTCTAAGCAACTTCGTCGCGTGTGGTCTTTGCCTTATGATGAACATTGTCGTGGTGACGTTCCTTGTCATTCACAGTTCCCGGATAGCGGGAGTAGTTTCAAGGAACCGCAAGGCCGAGCTAAACATGTTCTTCATGGCGTTGATCATCTTCATACTTCAGGGCATTTACGGTCTTCACCAGGTGAGTTCTGAGAAGAAGCAGTAGAGAAGAGCTTCTCTACCCCTAGGGTTCTTTTTCATCTGCCAATTTATCGAGCCCTTTATATGTTCCTTCTTAGGTGCTGACGTACATCTCGGCAAACGCAAGAAACGATACATTCATCACAGTCCTCTACACGCTACTTCCCTGGATCAGCGACCTCAAGTTCCTCTCGCCCCCGTGGGTCCTCTTCGTCGTTTCCAGCTCAATCCGAGAGACGGTAAGGAACGCTCTACCGCGATGGTTAACTCTGCATTGGACGACGAACGCGGCCGGCGGAAGCATGATCACAGCTACGAGTGTCCAGCAACTGAATGCAAACCAGTCCCGCGTTTTCGTTAAACGATGAACCTGCAGTAGCACTTGTCATACCCAGAACATAACGTATCAAACAAACATGCATTGCAAAGACAATTTCCAGCCTTAGCGGTCATCCAATAGCGATAAAGGCATCACAAGAACTTGAATAAGGGAGTTCTTATCTTTTCTTTACCCTTTGATATGACCCGGGAACCATACTGAAAACAGCGGTGGCTTATTCTGCATTTTGGAGGGATAGATTCTTGATCACTTGTACGAGGCTGTACGCATCGACGACGATCTCTATGAACCCCATTAAGTGCATTGGTTTGGAAAGCTATTTGAGCGCCTAGAAAAGGCGCTGGGCAGATGTTTTTAGCTCATTTGTCGTTGCATAAAGGGAGTACACGAATCGTTTCGTTATTTTGCATTAATTAATCAACCATTAGTTATTCCCACACAGATTATCACGTTAAACAAAGCGTTTGATGACGTTTTCATTGGACCGAAAGTTAAAATCTCGGACGAGTACTCAGATAGGTGTTACGATAGAGTCCAAGAAGTAACCATGAGCTGCCACTAACACTAATAAAGTTCCTTATGAAATAACATAGCTACGTGAAACCGGATGCCCACGACAACACACTGTCAATAATGGCCAAGAACGCCCCTGTACACTCAAAGTATGTATTTACGAAGACTAGTCTGACACGAAAGAAGTGAATTCAGAGCTGTAGGCAATGGAGCAATGTGACCAAGAGTTACGGTATCACAGACGGGCAATTGGGAAAGCATCACAGAGAGGTGTGAAGAATACTGAATCTCGAAGGCGGGAAGGCGTTAAATTAAATGGTGCGGCATCGTAATCAATTAGGTAAAGGGAGCTTGAATGCAACAAGGGTAAAAGCAGCGGTGACTCATCCATCATTGTATTCTTGCACAGCAACTGGACACCTGCTGCTGCGCCCGGTCCAAGAGGCTCACCGTGCCTGTGCGGCCGCCCTCCTGATATCCATGATATCTGCAACAAACAATGCAATCTGATTCGCTAATGTAGAGAAGTGGCAGAGAGGTCCAGAGGGCCGCAAGATATGGTTCATAAGTCTGGAAGTTCCATTAGTTTACGTCCTTCCGGGTAGTCCTCAAGCCAGATCGCTTAGAAAGAAGTAGTCTTCCCTTTAAGAAGCAACCGTGGTGTGTGAATCCAGAAAACATTCTCTAGCCATAGCCATCAGTCTCTTGCGGCCTTCTGTACTACTTCTCTAAGCATAGGTGAGAAACACGATTCCTTGAAAATCATCAAAATTGTGATTTTTTAAGCTTTTTGGTTTCTTTTAACTGATCCTTCGTGGAAAGCGTCCTCATTTTCAAAGGCGGTATATTTGTCAGTTTCCTTCTTGTGACCTTCTCTGTCCTTAGAACCCTTTCTCTGCCTAGATTTCTGTTCTAAACCCATAGCCCCATTCTTACCTCTCATCGGTGAGTTTCATGTCGTTGGTGAGCCTCGTGGCCACCTCCTGGAACAGAGTGTCCACATTCGTCGCATCTAAAAGGGTTCCTTCCAGAATCTATCCTTAGTCAACCACTCACCTAGTGCGGAGGTCTCCAAGAAATACTCAAAGCCGTTCGCATCGGCGAAATTCTTTCCGATGCGCTCCGGGATCTCTCGCTCGTCATCCTTGTCCACTTTGTTTCCTGAAATGCGATAAAAAGTCCTTTGGATCTACTGCGACCCGTGCCTACCGACGAGGATCTTCAGCACACGACGGTTGGCATATTGCTCGATTTCACTGAGCCACTCGGGAAGACCATCGAAGCTGGGTTGACAGGCGACGTCGTATACAAGGACGATCGCATGGGCCGATCTGTAGTAGGACTAAAGGGCAAAGGCTAGGTTCGAAGTGCGAATGCAGAAGGTACTTGTGTGATGGCCCGAAAGCGTTCCTGGCCGGCAGTATCCCAGATTTGCAGCTGCAATAAGGCGCACAGTCAGTCATGTGCACGAAAAACAGCGGAGACCGCCCATCAATCAAGTAGGTCGGGCAAACAGCGCTCCTCTCACCTTTATTTTGTCATCGTCCACCTTCACCGTCTTTATCATAAAGTCGACTCCGATCGTCGCCGACTGTCCGGGCGGGAAAATGCCCTGCAATCACGTAGTTAGCGGCGAATCAGAGAAAGGTCATCGGGGGTCCGTGTTGGCGTCACAAATTGTGACACGGTTTCGGCTGGAACGACGCTTTTTTCGGTCGCTCCGATATAACGATGGGGGCTAGTTAGAGCAATTGGAGGCCGACATGAGCTCACCTGGGTGAATTTGCGAACGAGGCAGGTCTTGCCCACCCCGGCATTGCCTACAAGCACAACTTTGAACAGATACTTATAGTCTTCCATCGGACGAGACGACTGAACCGACGCACCTATCGGGATAACACCATTTCGAGCGGAACTGGGTCTGAAACAAGCGCCCGAGTGTGGCGATTGAAAAACGGGCGAGAACGCGCAAAGCGACGGGAAATCATCACAAATTAATGGGTGCACGCCGATCGATCGCGAGGAAAGCGTCTCCGGACAGGACAGGCTCCATCGCGGAGTAGGATCGATTCGGAAGGCTCGTTGGAGCAGAAGGGGAGCAGAACAAAGACCCGATCCTCCCGCGTCCAGCTGTGTTGTCACAACACATCATCCATCGCACGACTCCGTGGTGCGCGCAACGCGTCTCCGAGGGAGGAGCGAGCGAGACGAGACGGATGGACAGACTGTCTAGACAGCTGAGCATCTCCGGTGAGGGTCATTTGAACATGTTAAGAAATCATAGCTATACATAATCTTCAACTCTATTCAAGAAGGTCTTTGTCCGTCTTCTTGTCCCTCGATCACTCCATCGCTCCACTTTCCCTTGTCGAGTGGTGACGATGATAGGACGTGGACACAAACACCGGCTTTGGATATGTCTACAACGGTTGTTTACAGACAGCTGAGCAATCTGGGCAGTTTGCAAATAAAGGGTCAATAATGTAAGAATACCCCCTTTATTTATCATGAGATTAGATTTTTTTATTTCGGATGTGGATATCCGATCTAATTCACGTTTATCGTCACAATGACTCGGTTGGATGACATGACTATGACACCACCTTCCTCTATTATGTACAAAGCGAGGGAATTACACATGTAGATAAACTCTCTCCTCACATGAGCACAAAACCGTTATCTTTGACGCCTTAACCATCATTACAAGGTAGCAAAAAGCAAGCTGGAAAGCATGCTTACATATGCTACATTTAGTTCTCCTCCTATGTATGTCCTCTCAGGTGGAAGTTTACATATTCTTCGAGGGAAATGGCGCTCACGTAAAGCGAAAGCTTTCAGAAAAAGCTTAAGTGCGGTATTTTAAGGTCTTACGCCGATCTCTTAAGGATCCCCGCAAGATAAACAGATTTCTGTTCCAGTTTTGGACTTCGGATTCAGATTATCCGATAAATGTTCGTGTTCTTCATCACTGCAATTTGCCACATAGTGTACGTATATCGACTGATGTGTGTGAAGGAACAAACATTTGTCAAGCATGACATGATCCCCTCAAAAGTCTTCGGTCCCGGTGGATATATCTATCTCCAGCAAAATCATATCTTCATACAGATCTCCGACGGATTGTTTTCTGTAGAAGTGTGACTTTCAATGTCATTTCGCGTGATTGAAGTGATCACTGGAAAGGGCAACAAGATCACATGGGGAATTTCCAGTTTTAGAAAACCTTCCAAGACCTGTAAAAGTCAGAAAGGAATATACCATACACACCATAAACAATCCTTTGAATGTCCAACCCTGTGATGCCAACTCACGACAAATAGAGGATATTTTTGTGCCCGAATGCGTCTAACCCCCTTGACTCAGGCCGACTCACGAACAAAAGTCGGCATCTCAGATCCAACCAGTCATCTTTGTTAATTATGAGTCAAGATTCTTAGAGATGACGTGGAAAAGCAGAAATGTTGTAACTCCTGGAAACCAGGAGGTTTTCCGCTCTTGCTATCACGGCTCCAACAGATATAAACGCTCACAAGCCGTGAGTTTTAATTGGATTTGACACATCTGAATTAGGTTTTCCGCCAGTTCGATAAAGAAGCAGTTTTCAACTTCACAGGTATTTCTGGCATTCCTGGAGGAACAGATGTTTCAGATTGCACGCGCCTGCTTGGCGTTTCCGTCATCATGCCCACTGTACTTCAAGCCGCGCACGCAAAGTGTGTCGGTCCACCTTTGGCTCTTTGCAGTTTGCCCTGAATATGAGTACAGAACTCATACCCCTTATAATAAGCTTCCTTTATGGAATCCCCTCCTTGGCCCTCTACATTACTATCCTGGTGCAATTGGCGCGAGCTAAATACCGGAAACACTTCAAGTTTCCCTTCTTTCGACTTTGTTTCCTCATTGGGATAGTGGTAAGCGCACATAGGCACTTCTTCATGGCATATGGATTTAGGACTGCATTGCATATGTCAACTTTCAACTCTTCTTCACCTTTCCGGCCTACTCATTGTTCTCCTCCTTCTACGGCTCTTCGCTGTTTTCTCCGAACGCCTTCATCACCTTTATCTACTTTTCTGCTTACTACTACGATAACCTTCAAATGTTTGGCAACTGCTTCTTGACCTTCAACCGCTTTACGTCGATTGTTTTCCCACTCAACCATAAAGCCATCTGGAAGTATTGTTTTCCTATAAGCATCGTCGTTACTGCATTCTCCGCCTTTGCTCCATGCTGGTATCTCCTTACAACGTCCGCTTGGTATACTCCCACCAGTGATGGCGAAAACAGTGGATATGCGTTTACCACCGATAACGACAAGTATCCGAACTTCAGCAACAGCTACAACAGTGCCATAAGCAATCTGGTTACGTGCATCATATGCTTGGTGTTGAACGCAATCTCGGCTGTCTTCCTGGTCTATCACACGTCCAACATGACAAACTCGACATTCAATAGGCGTAAGGTGGAAATGAACCTTTTCTTTGTGGCTGCGCTCATCTTTCTAATCCAATGTGTCCAAGGCGTTTCTCAGGTAACCCACTAAGGCTGTCCATACGCATGTTATACTACAGGTTCTTATACACTTTGCTATGGAAGCAGGAGACATCGACCGGGTCCTGTTCATCTACATGCTTGTTCCATGGATCAACGAATTTAAGTGTCTTTCGCCGGCATGGGTCCTTTTCATCGTGTCCGGTTCTGTGAGGGAAGCAGTCCTTCGAACGATTCCATGGCGATTAATATTTGCTAAGTCGACATCCTTTGCATCACCACTTTTCACTAGAGTGTGATAGTATGATGATTTCGTGTGTATGTCCATCGATAAAATATTTGTATGCCTTCTACTTCAGCAATGACCGTTCACGCGACCAAACCACTAGCGTTCTAGTCAATAAGGTTGTCCAGAAAGATGTCACAGCTTTATTATCTCCTTCTAAAAAACGATATCCCTTCCTCAATTCCGCAAAAATACAGATCTTCATGGCAAAGATCCTCATTTCCACTGGCTTTTGAATTCAGTTACAACGGATTAGAAACATTGTCAAGCACGTTCACGTGACCAAAGCACAATCTTGTCGTAAAAGGTTCCCAATAGGCAATGAATTTATGCATTTAAAATGTTCCTGTAAATCATTATACATTTCATGAGTATATGTAATGTAATCTCTGGACGGAGTTAGATTGGAACGGCACATTGTAACACGACCGCTAAGAATGTACTTCCTTCAGTGTCGTCCCATGGAAGTGACCTAAATGTGGTTACAAGCAGTAATGAGCTTATGAATATTCGTGACTTTCCCGGAAGAACAGCTGCTTTCGCTTTCAGCCCGTCGCTAAAACTCGGCGTTTCAACATATCTTGTCACCGCTGAGTCCATGGAACCACGCCCGATCTTACGTTATTCTCAGTATCCAGAAGCACTCTGACCCGACCGCTCCAGGCTTATCTCAGAAAGAATCGCGAATTATTTACTGTAAGTATTGCACTACTCTAGGTTAACAGCCTAAGCCTACAAGTGGATCTCAAATAGGTTTTGAGTGTGCACTGTTAGCTGATGACAAGATATAAAGAGCATGTTGACTGCTTTTTTCAATAAGTCATGTCCTTGCAACTTTGGGTTGATTCCAGTTCCAGTAATATGGACAAAGAGGTCATAACCCTGTTAGTTGGATTTCTGTATGGAATCCCTTCATTGGCCCTTTACGTCATTATTCTCGTCCAGCTGGTTCGAACGAAACATCAGAAACACTTCCGGAATCCGTTCTTTCGCCTCTGCTTCCTCATTGGAATAGTGGTGAGCAACTAAGACATCGTTTTTGATGTAGCGTAAGAAGCTTTAGGACTGTATTGGCTACGTCAACTTTCAACTCTTCTTCACGTTTCCAACCTACTCACTCTTCTCTTCCTTCTACGGCTCTTCGCTGTTCTCTCCTAGCGCCTTAACCACCTTCCTCTACTTTACAATTTACTACTACGATAACCTTCAAATGTTTGGCAACTGCTTCTTGACTTTTAACCGCTTTACGTCAATTGTTTTCCCACTCAACCATAAAGCCATCTGGAAGTATTGTTATCCTATCAGTATCCTTCTTACGGCCTTATCTGCTTTGGCTCCTTGCTGGTATCTTCTTACAACTTCGGCTTGGTATTCTCCCGCAAGTGACAGCAAAAATAGTGGATATGTTTTCGCAACCGATAACGACAAGTACCCAAACTTCAGCAACAGCTACAACAAGGCCATGAGCAACATGGTGGCATGCATCTTATGCCTGGTGTTGAACGCAATCTCAGCTGTTTTCCTGGTCTATCACACTTCCAACATGACAAGCTCGGTGTTGACAAGTCGTAAAGCAGAAATGAACCTTTTCCTTGTTGCTGCGCTCATCTTCTTAGCCCAATGCGTTCAGGGCGTGTTTCAAGTAAGAACTGTTCAAATATCATTGCACTTACATATGTGATCCAGGTCCTTATACACTTTGCTATGGAGGCACAGGACTTGGACCGGGTGTTATTTCTCTACTTGCTCCTTCCATGGGTCAACGATTTCAAGTATCTATCGCCGGCATGGGTCCTCTTCATCGTGTCGAGCTCTGTGAGGCAAGCAGTGCTTCGAACGATCCCGTGGCGCACAATGTTCGCTAAGACAACTTCTATTGCATCGCCACTATTCACTAGAGCTTGAGATTGTTTTGTCATAATTCACATTACTAATAAATTATATGACAGGTTTTAACTTGTTCCAGGTGAACTCGAAGCTTACATAACAGTTGTTTGGGGTGATGGACACGACGCCAAAAGACATAACGCCGAATAAAACTTTCTTGAAACTCTTTCCTAAAAAAAGCAAGCTTGGGCCGATGATTGGCTTCAGCGAACCTCTTTTGGCTTTGACACAGCGATGACCCCCGATTTGGTTGCGCACATGACTCCTACAGGACCCCGGGCATTACTGTGGTAATTCGGCGTCGTGTTTTTCGGCGTTGTGTTTTCGGCGTCGTGTCCAGTTGTTTATGTTCGTTATGCATACTGAATTATAGGTAGGTAGGACATTGCTGACTCGGCTCCTTCTTACACGGCCGTAGAGTTCTAGATTAAGAGTAACTATGACGACGATGTAAACTCTAAGCCACTAATATGTTTTTCCGTTTAATTATTTCCATGCGCACCGCCCAAATGAATAAATAATCATTCCTTTCGTGAACAATGATTTCACTACCCCCAGTTCCTTCAGTCGTGAAGTTGCCAACATGAACACGGAAATAATCATGCTTACAGTGAGCCTCCTTTACGGGATTCCTTCATTTATTCTGTATCTACTGATAGTCGTCCAGCTTATAAGGCCAAAGTACCAAAAGCGCTTCAACAATGCCTTCTACCGTCTCTGCTTCCTCGTTGGGGTCGTGGTAAGGTTCCAAGAGCATCCAGTATAATGATGAATTCTGTTGTCTCAGGATTGCATTGGGTATCTGGACTTCTACATCTTCATAACACTCCCCACCTACTCGTTCTTTACCTCTTTCTACGGGTCTCCTCTTTTCGCGCCCAGTGCCTTAACCACCGGTATCTACTTCTCTAACTACGTGTTCGGCTATCTTCAACTCTTCGGGAACTGCTTCCTTACCGTCAATCGGTTTACGTGCATCGTCTTCCCTACAAAACACGGCAAAATGTGGGATGTCTTCTTCCCCGTCAGCATTGTCATTACAGTATTCTCTGCATTTGCCCCCTGCTGGTATCTTTCCACCGAATCCGCGCAATACATCCCCCTCTATGACGACTTTCCAGATCTTGGCTTCGCTATGATCTCAGACAATGGCAAATATCCTCAGTTCAGCAACAGCTTCAACATGTTCTTGAGCAACGCTGTAGCGTGTGTTTTCTGTCTTGTTCTGAATATATTGTCGTCCGTCTTTCTTGTGCTACATACTTCACAGAAATCTGGCCAAGTACAGAAGAATAGGAAGGCGGAGATGAACCTTTTTCTACTGGCGCTTTGTATCTTCGTGTTCCAGAGCATCAGCGGCATCCATCAGGTAAGCATGCAAGGGACCACAGGCACAGTGGAATTATGTGATCCTTGAAATATGAGCTTCCTCTGGGATGAGGCGAGGATTCAATTCTTTCCTCACGTAAGCCAAGCGTATCCAGGAGTCCATCTGAGGAATCATTGGACCGATAAAAATTGTCCCTTTCAGGTACTCTTCTACATCGCTATATTAGCAAACAACGACATGATGATGACGGTCTTGTATGCTTTACTCCCTTGGCTCTATGACCTCAAGTTCCTCTCGCCTCCATGGATCCTCATCATCGTCTCCACATCGATTCGTGAGACCGTGCTCCATTCACTGCCAAAGACCATCGTCCCATCCTACTACAAGCAATCAATCTTCGGGAGCACCACAGTTACCGTCACCACCGTCAATGTCCGACCCTTGAACGCTGCTCCTGGAAAATGAACCCTAAGCAACCAAAAGTTACTACCGTAACTTTGTGATCTGTTAAAGTTCCTTGAAGCTCACCAGAAGCTTTATCAAATGTATAACAATAATAACAACAACAATAACATCCTACCTACACGTAATTCCCAACATCAGAGAGCTTTATACCTTCTTGTGGTATACTGCTTAAGGTCTTGTGGCTCATCGTGGGTGGCAGAGCGTTTGGAAGACGGGAGAGCTCTTCCACCGTCCGTTTTGGATGAGTGTAGTCGAATAGGAAGAGCCCCGGCATTCTAAAAAAGAAAGGGATACTGATATTCAGCTTCTCTCACTTGACAACTCCTACATCCTATTCCAAAAACCAACACTTACTCTCGGCACTGTTTCTCGTAATAGTGGGACATTTCCGCGAATTCGCCCATTCCCAGCTGGTAAGACGTTTTCTTCGGATTAACTCGGCATTCGCGGAGCAGATCGTGAGCCATGTCGTGCGCGAGATCCGCTGGATAAAGCGTCTTAACGCACTTGATCACATTCTTCTGACGATAGTGGAAAATATGACGAGCCACTTTCTCTACCACCTAAAGCAGAGACTTTAAGGAGCAGAGCAAGCAGAAACAAACCTCAAATGCAGATTGAATGAGGGGTTCGACTCGGGGAACGAAGCGAACAACGCCGACGTCCACTTCAGGCTTCGGGACGAAACAGGAACCTTGAAAAAGATATCAGTGGGGCCAAACATAGGAAAGACTCACCCGAGATTGTGAAAAGAAGCGTGGGCTCGGCGACATACTGCGAAACAATGGAGATCCGAGATCTGGAGGGGGAATCGATTGGGCCACATATCCGCCGTGCCACTTCTGCTTGGAAGGTTAGTGTCAGAGGTATCCTGCCGAACGCCCACGCTCCGGTTCTCCTGGACATTTCGCGCAAATATCTAAGAACAAAGCATGAAAGCAATCCAAAGTCAGCTAAACACTTACTTGATGATTAGCGGCGACGCGATGTTAAATGGCAAATTTCCGACAATATGGCAATTGTTGACGTCTTCGTACCATGGGGTTACAGGCAGTGTGCCATCGGCTCTCCAGATCTCTCCAATGTCGACCTTCAACGCGTCTCCGTGATGGATGTGCATTCGTCCATTGCTCGCTTCTGCCAGGTGCTGAAGTGAACGATTAGAAGCCACAATGCACCTCATTGGAATCTGCTCTGTTCCCCGCAGGTATGGCATGAAATGGCACAGTCCCGCCCCAGGTAGATAACCTCACAATATCCCCAAACAGACAGGTAGCACAGACGAGACGTCTCAATTCTTTCTAACCTAGACAGACATGGCTCACCTGCAGCGGAGGAAGGAACCGATGATCCAGCTCAACCACATCGAGCCTCTTGCACGGCTGTTCCAGGATCGCTCGAGTAATTCCTCCCGGCCCAGGTCCAATCTCCACAATATGGCCATCTGTCATGTCTCCCGCTTGTCGAGCAATCTACAAACTCCCATGACGCTAGAAAAGAAGGCGGAAGAAACCTTTCGAGTGAGATTCATGTCCATCAAGTAGTTCTGCGAGAGGATCTTCTTTGCGCGCAGACTGTACATGTGTATGAAGTCGCGCAAAGCCGGGAGAGGCGGAAGGCGCGAGAAGTTAGTCGCCATTCTAAAAGCTTTGGGTAACTAAGCGCCACGAACCCTAAATAAGCTGAGATACGAGAACCCTCATGCGAAGCACACGTGGCGAATCAGAAATCTATTTATTAAATGGGTTCATCAGACACAGGACAGACACATCCAGAAGAAAAAAAAAGAAAAAAACTGGTTAAAGCTGAGCTAGCGAATAGAGGTGAACACAAAATGGAAAGTACGGCACAATCACAACCACCCAAGTTCAACGATGACCGAATCCTATTGCGCTTCTCCACGGGAAGACTTGTCGGCGCTCATGATGGCTTTCAGATCCTCCATAAGAGCGTTGCGGAATTCCGAGTAGGCCGTCTCGAGGTTGTCGTTTACGATGACGTGGTCGAACAGAGTCGGATCCTCCTCAACAGCTTTCAGGTCTTCTTCCGCGTGCTTCAAACGCTTCTGTAGAGTCTCCTCGGTTTCGGTATTGCGCCGGCGCAGACGCTCCTCCTGCAAAGTAAGCTTCACCATGGAATAAGAGGAAGTCGACGTACAAGGACTGCAATCGATGGCGCGCGGACGAGGATGTACTTGGCATCCAGGCTCGTGTTCTTAATGTTCCGAACGCCTTGAAGTTCGATGTCGAGGACGCAGATCTTGCCGGTCTTCTGAACCTCTTCGACCGCTCGTAGGCTGAAAGTCACATACCGTAACCAATTGAGCGGCATTTTTTCTTACCTGGTTCCATAGATGTTGCCTCCGAATTCGGCGTGCTCGAGGAACTCGTTGTTTCCAATCATGCGCTTCATTTCCTCCCTGTCTGTGAAGAAATAGTGTTTCCCATGTTCCTCGCCCTCCCGAGGTTTGCGGGTTGTATCTGCAAAGACGGCTCTTTATAAGGGTCTTAAGCGTAAATAAACTTACGGGAAACACTAAAGGCAAACGCCTTGGGGAATTCCGCGGTGGCCCTGTTCAGAATAGTTGATTTTCCACCTCCAGAAGGGCCGGAAATGACCACAGGGCGGATAGGATTCGACATCGCTAAATATTCCAAATGAAGAAGCGGGCAAGAAGAAGATGGAACAAGCACGTCTCAGACACCAATTAACTAAAAGCCACCAGGCTTATCCGTTATGCCTCGTGCGTCATCATGCCAAATTCCCGGTTGCCATAACAAAATCAAATGCCTAATGCAAACGATCGCGGATTGAGGCTTCCGGCGCTTTCCGGTGAGCCGGCAACGTTGCCATCCGTCCACGATTAATGGTTCTGTGGCGACATCATGGTCGCAAAAACATTGAAAGGCGACAGAAATCGTGCAAAGATTAGGGTCAGTCGACTACGCGGCAAAGATTACAGCATTGGAGGACGACATGCTGTAAAGAGGAGACGCCTACATAGGCTGCAGAAGGGAACGCCTGGCTTGTAAGTGCAAGAAAGTGAAGAGCACTATAAGGACATTCAACCTTAAGTTCACAAATTCTACAGTAACATGAGAGAAGCCAAATCTATACAACAGCAGATAAACGACGCATGCCTAACAAACGTGTCGACACAAGTGCACAAACACCATCTCTAAATCCTCAAGCTTAATCGAAAATCGACACGCATATGTTTGAAAAATGGAATATCGATCTCGTAAGTAGACGCAACGGGATGAGAAAAACTGCTCCACGTGTGTAGAAGGTATGTTGTGAATCCTATCCAAGGAAAAACTTTGCAAAAGCGCTAACTATGTGGGAATTCATTGAAAGAGATTCATTGAAGAATATCTAAAGTAGAGTACGCTTTCTTAGCAACCTTGTTAAATAATTAGTAATGAAGTAAATGCAAATTTACGCTAGGCCAAACCAAATTAGATAAACAACGAGTGAAGAATCATTAAAAAAAGACGAAAAATCCCAACTGTACAAGGAATGAGAAACCTAGTCATGTACCTGTTTCATTCAAGCTTAAGATAAGAATAGATCGGACGGAAACGAGGACTCAGGATAGAATAGAAAGAGAAGACGCTTCATCAAAGCCTATTCAGGGCGGTATTCTCACGTAAGCCGTTGTATATCCAAATAGAAGCCGATATTAGAAATCTATTAAAATCCATTAAAAAAAACAACGAAGAACTATCTAAAAGCGACGACATCTCGAATCACAATATGGCACATAAAGACAGCTAGCTTCCGAACGACAGAACAGATCCTAAAGTCAAGAGAAGAACAGAACTAACCTGCTAGATCAACGATCGGCTTCAGGAACCCATTGAAGGCCCGTCTGTACATAGCGGAGGAGAGCGGCCGGATCTTACACGGCCGTCGCAAAAACAGACGATGGGGACGCAATCATAACAGACAGACAGACCCCGGGAGAGACAGCTGGAAGTAGGCAAATCTCGCTCGCGGTCACGTGAATCCGAGGTTTCCAGGAATCGCGCGCCGCACAGATCAAACGACGCAAAACCAACAGAGCGAAGAACCTGTTTAGCGCTGAGGTATACAGTTCAATTCCCAGTATGGTCATTCATGTCCGAAGCTCCGAAGTGCTAAGGCCAACCGGTGAGAAGCAGTCTGACATTAGGATAGAATCGAAGTGGTCTTGCGAAGAAGAAAGTGTGATAAAACTCGAACATTATAAAGTGCAAATCGGTTTGGCGAAAAAATGATGTACTTTTGGTGTGATCGCTGAATGTCGCAACAATTGAGATTGATAACGGAGAGCTTATAGCGGGAGTAAAGACGCCAGAGGTAGAATTGGCTCGAGAATGTCATATTGAGAAGGTATGACGAAATACAGGTGCTAAACATGTGATAGAGCCACGTGAATCTCCTTGACGTTGCATTGCATGTTCAAGTATACAAGAAGAAGTCTTTCCTTCATGCAGTTGAAACCCTTCAGGTCCCGCACATGAAACCATACATAGAGACCGCCCTCACTCGTTTATGGGAGCTTATAGGAAGAACACGGAACTATTAAGCATGGCCAGATTTAAGAAAAGCGCGATAAAAACCCAAGAGTTGGACGTTTCAGTGTTGTGTTTCTTTTATCTGGTGTGTTTCTTGATATTTTATGAAACAAACACACAAACCGAAAAAAAGGAACATGAGAATCTACAGTAGCCCCATTGTCCTGAATCAGTACATCGGGTATACTGTGGCGTCTCGTTCCGGGTTTCTTTTCCGGAGCAACTGCATTTACTGACAGCTGCGTCTGTGGTGTTCCTGGTTGGTTACTACTTTGTCTATGTGCCGGGGTGGACAGAGCTAGTCGTTTGCTGCGTCTGAATTGTCTGCGTCTATGATTTGTGAACGTCCATTCAGAGCGGTTGTGGTACAGGTGCCACCCACTTTATGCACGAGTGCTGCTCTCAGTCTCACACGCTTGCCTTCTTCTCCGCTTCTGCATACCTCTGGAGCTGATGGTTTGTTCCTGTTCTCATGTATTACATTTTCCGCGTTATGCAGTGGTTTGACATATAATACGATCATTGTGAAATCGTTGTCAATGAATTGAGAGATCACTTCGGTAGGAACGTCTTTCGAAAATCTGTTCATTTCAGGGATGGCCCTCTCCACTATTGAAGAAGAGCGACTGAGCGGCCGGTCCGTAGCGCAGGTTGAAGAAGAGTTCGGCTCCTTCCGCAGCGATGCTCGTAAGATCCCAAAGAGAATGATCAAACAACTAATGTCGTATGATTCAGTCAATGCGATCGATGAAGAAGAGAAGAAACACGAGCTCACCAACAAGTTCCTAATTCCC